>BPTQ01000002.1:7141555-7309681 GCA_019973895.1 Chrysanthemum seticuspe | reverse complement strand
TATACTATCCAAGGTCTTAGAAGAGTTGTACAACCTTAATATGTTCCGTCTTCATAGTCAACTCCTACGATTAAACTTCAAAGATTCCTCAAACGGTAGATGTACCGTACACTAACGATGATACTAGTCTCCTGTTGTCCTCAACCTACAATACCTGAAACTACTAGAAATAGTAGTTGACTTCCACATACTTGTACTCTACTCACCAGTTGGTTTAAGGTTTAGCGTGTCATAACGAAAAGATAGTAGACTTTTCTTCTCGTCATGAAGGTTTTCATGACGAAGAGGAGTTTCATAACAAAGAGTTTCATGACGACAAATGTTAGGGGGTAGTATACGAGTCGTCCGGGGTGGTAGATGGTGAAACTTGAGTCTACTTCAACACACGAGAAAGAAACGTGTTGTTCGTTCGAATGGACAGTGAATACTTCTCCTAGATCGTGTCTAACTTCTCCTACGTGAACTTCTTTATCTATAGTCCACTGTTCAACGAAACTAATGACGTTCCTAGTTTTTCATGTACTTCTTCTGTCCGTTTTTATAACTAAAGTTTGGTTTTGTTCCTTATTGAAAACTGTTTAGATTTTAACTTACAAAGTTAACAGTTTTCTGACCAGTGAAACGTTCCCTCACGTCTAAACGATTTATAGTTCGTTTGTCTAGTAGACTCTTCGGATTTGAACTCGAGTTCCTCTAAGGTTATTGACTTTGTTTCCGAAACCAACGAGTTCTCTTCAATAGACTTCACCTGACCTCACTTCTCAAACTACTATTTGGCCACTGAATGACATACCATCGTCACCTTCTACGTCAACTTCTGTGATACCTTCGTAACCTGACCTCGTGACACAAACTACTTCTTAGACTTGTACGACGAAACCTTAGACTACTACCGAAACCTTCAAAACTAACCTCGTTTCTTTCATTTCTACTAGGACAAGAAGAACGATACCACCGATGAAGTGGTTGAGTCAGAGGATAGAGAATAACTTCTCTTGAGCAACCAAAGCCTTTGTTTCAGTTATTGGAATCTCCTTGAGCTCAAGTTTAGGCTTCTCAGATGATCTGTTTGCTTGATATTTAGCAAATCTGCACTCCCTTGCAAAGTGACCAGTCTTTTGACAATTGAAACATTCAATTTTAGATTTGTCAAAAGTTATTCCTTGTTTTGGTTTGAAATCAATATTTTTGCCTGTCTTCTTCATGTACTTTTTGATCCTTGCAGTAATCAAAGCAACTTGTCACCTGATATCTATTTCTTCAAGTGCATCCTCTTCAATCTGTGCTAGATCCTCTTCATAAGTGACAGGTAAGCTTGCTTGTTGTGCAAAGAAAGAGCACACAACTTCATCTGAGTTCAAAGTGGTAGATGGTGGGGCCTGCTGAGCATATGATGGGGGATTGTAAACAGCAGTACTTTGAGAAACAATACTTTGAGGAGAAGCAGTACTTTTGGAAGTACTGCTCTTCTTTTCAGATGATAGAAAAGCAATACTGTGCGATTTGGAATTTGGTTGACCACTCATCTCATGTTCATACACCTTCAGTTGATGATAAAGATCATCAAAGTCCATAACATCCAACTCCTGTTGTCCTCTGATCATAGTAGCAATCACATGCCATGTAGATGGCAAACTCCTTAGAAACTTCAAATTAGCATCCTCAACTGATACTTCTGCCTTGTATAATTCCAACATGTTGAGAAGATTCTGGAACCTATCATATGCAGCATCAAGACTCTCTCTTTCTCCAACTGTGAAAGTTTCAAACTGTTGTTTCAGCAAGTTTCTGTGCATCTTCTTAGAGGCTTCATTCCCTCCAAATCTGGTCTTGAGAGCAGCCCAAAGCTGTTTAGCATCTTTAGCATCATGAAATTTAAGAAGATGACCATCTGGAATGGCAGACAAGAGAATGTTAAGAGCCTTCTCTTGATTCCTTAGGGTTGCTGCTGGTAAAACTGCCTTTGGTGCTAGAGGTTGTCCAGCAACTTGAATGGGTTCTTGAGGAACTTCATTCCCATTCACAATTACATTCCACAGAGCATGGTCTGTAATGGCAATATACTGCCTCATCTTCATGCACCAGAGATCATACTCTCCCTTTTTGATAATTGGAATTCTGAGTGAGGTGATTGAGGGTTGTGGAACAGCTTCAGTCGACATCTTGGATATTGTAGGGTTTCTTCCTAGTCAGAGTTTCCACACAAGCTCTGATACCACTTTTTGGATCGATATACTTTAATCAAAGTAACTTAACTAGCTTGTTAAGGTTTAATAACCTCGGATAAATCCTAAGTTATTAACAAAGAAACACTGAGCAATCTTTATCAAGTACGCGGAATTTACTTAACAAAGCTAAGAAGAAAAACTTTATTAATAAACTCTAAATCTGCTTATTATGCAGATACTCTAATACAACTCTAAGATAATCGAACTTTTCTCTAAACTCTTAATTCGTAAACACTAAAACTCTTTTTCTGAAATCGTACATCTAATGCCAATCTAGGAGTCCTTTTATAGGCTCAAGGATATCCTAGTCGGTTTACAATTGATAACCTTGTACGACAAGTAATCTAAACATGGAATACAATACTTTCCATAAACGAATATAACAGTTCTTCTGTTCTAGCAGTACTTTGACTTTATCTTGCAGTACTTTGACTCTCTCTTTAGCAGTACTTTGACTCTTTGACTTTGTCCAGTACTTTGCAGCTTACAGTACTTTCATATCTTCAGTACTTTGATATCTTCAGCACTTTCATATCCCAACACAAAGGACAACTGGATTGAATCCATGCAGGAAGAACTCAACCAATTTAAACGTCTTTAAGTATGGGAACTGGTTGAAAGACCAACAGGGGTCTTCGTCATTGGTCTTAAATGGATTTGGAAAAACAAATTGGATGCTGAAGGGAACGTTATCAGAAACAAGTCACGCCTGGTCGCTAAGGGTTATAGACAAGAAGAGGGTATTGACTTTGAAGAATCATTTGCTCCAGTTGCTCGTCTTGAGGCTATTAGGATTTTTCTGGCATTTGCGGCTCACATGAACATCACGGTCTTTCAGATGGATGTCAAAACTGCTTTTCTCAATGGACAACTGAAAGAAACGGTTTATGTTAGTCAGCCAGAAGGATTCATTGATCCAGAGTTCCCTAATCATGTCTACAAACTGAAGAAAGCTCTCTACGGTCTCAAACAAGCCCCTCGGGCATGGTATGATAAGCTATCATCTTTCCTCATTGCCAATAACTTTACCAAAGGTTCGGTCGACCCAACTCTTTTCATACAATATAACCGGGAACATATTTTAATTGTTCAAATTTATGTGGATGACATCATTTTTGGGTCAACTCATAAAAAGTACTCAATCGCTTTTGCAAAACTAATGAAGAAACATTTTGAAATGTCCATGATGGTGAACTTACGTTCTTTCTAGGACTAAAAGTTCATCAATCACCCCGTGGTATTTTCTTGAGTCAGTCCAACTATGCCCTTGAATTGTTACACAAATTTGGAGTGCAAAACTGTGACACCTATGGCACACCAATGGCTAATACCAAGAAGCTAGACGCTGATTTACATGGGAAATTGGTGGAACCTACAAAATACCGCAGTATTATTGGGTCTCTCATGTATCTAACAGCTAGCAGGCCTGATTTTGTCTTTGTCGTATATCTTTGCTCCCGTTATCAGTCGCGACCAACTGAAACTCACCTCTCTGAGGCTTAAAGAATCCTCCGATACATCAAGGGAACCATTAATTTGGGAATCTGGTATCCGAAGGATTCTGGTTTTGAATTAATCGCTTTTTCAGATGCTGACCACGCAGGATGCTTAGATTCACGGAAAAGTACTTCAGGAGCTTTACAATTTCTTGGTGACAAACTGGTGTCCTGGCAATCGAAGAAGCAGGACTGTACGTCGTTGTCCTCAACTAAAGCAGAATATGTAGCCATGTCGGCGTGTTGTGCTCAAGTCATTTGGATGAGAACACAACTCAAAGACTATGGTTATGTATTTGACAGATGTCCGATGTATTGTGACAATCGAAGTGCTATTGCGATCTCGTGCAACTCTGTTCAACACTCAAAGTCAAAGCACATCAATCTTCGATATCAATTCATCAAGGACCACGTGGAACAGGGTACTGTTGAATTATATTTTGTGGGTACATAATACCAATTGGCAGATCTTCTCACCAAAGCCTTACCTCTTGCTAGGTTTAATGAGTTGGTCCACCGGATTGGTATGCGGTGTATGACTCAAGAGGAATTGGATGACCTCCTAAAACAATCTTAAAAACCCGTCATACACCAAAATCTCTTTTGTAAATAAATTTTTCAAAAACAAAACACAAAAATATAAAACATGATAAAACAACAAAAATATTCTTCTATCTATTTTTTCTTTCAACATTGCAAGTACATTTCTTCCGTCAACACTATAATCTTTCAAAATTCAGTATTTTTCCGATCAAGTGTTGAGGGGGAGAAAATATCTACTTAACTGTTTCAAAATATCCGTGTACTTGCATGTTAACCTATCCCGGTTGATTCTTTAAATAATGGTGGTCACATTTCTGGCTCACTGACACTCCTCGGACTAAAATTTATAACCTTTCATTATTTCTTAAGTTGAGGGGGAGTGTCGTCAAGTTTCCTTTCTTAAAATCTATCATTTGGTAACAAAAATGGAAGATATATGGCTTTGGATGAAAATGGAAAAGGTGGAGGGACCAAAACTGTCAAAAGGTTAAACTCTTTTTTAATAAAACTCCCTTCCACCTAACCTTTCTCTTCACATTTATTACACTAACCAAACAAATCCTACGCACAAAAATCACTCTTCAAATCCGGTTATCTGATCTTCAATCTGTAAGTGGTTTTGTGTTCTTAACAAGTTTTTAAGCAATGGTTTTGAATTTTATGCAAATCCAACGGCTAAAACGATAGTTATGCGTGATTATGTGTTCTACGCATAAGCGTATGAACACACAATCATTGGTGTGTTTTTGTGGTTAAAACAAGAGTGCCAAAACGTTTAATAAACATCTATGATACTTTGTTTATCCTCAAAATCCACCCAGAATCACGAATTGAATGATTTTTGAAATTAGGGTTTATGCGTGGATTTGGGTATTGTCAAATGTGAATGTTTTTGGTCAAAAAGATTGTTGTGTGATGTTGATATCATGATGAATTGATGATATCCAGGCCTTAAAACAACCCAAAAACTCTAAATGATTGAAAATTAGAGATTAGGGTTTAATGTTCTTCGCTTTTGGGTATTTATGATTCATTGGGAGTTTTATGTTAAAACTTGGTTATTACACTCACATGAAAACTATAAACCAACAGAATAAATTTGGTGCAAATCCTATGGCTAGATTTCATACGCGTAATTCATGAACTTTAGGGTTTAAGTTCTACGCGTATGGTTTTCTACGCATAAACTGCTTGATGAATATACATGCCATGATCTGTTATAAGATGAATGTAAGTGTCAAAATTGATGTGATAATGATTTTATTTCAGGCCTGCTACACGTAAAACTCAGAATCAAGGTCATTGAAAATCTACGCATAAGGATCACCTTACGCGTAGAAAGTTATGCGTAAGAGAAATCTTACCCGTAACTGTTACGCGTAAGGTTCTACAAAGGGACTACACGTATCCTGTGAAGGATATGCGTAAACAGTGACCTCTACGCATAAGGTCTACTCTTACGAGTAAGCCTTACGTGTAAGGTGTTATATACGCTTAATCGTAAGCTCTACGCATAAGGTTACTCTGTTCCTACACGTAACATTTCTTACGCGTAGGTCAGATTCCTACGCATAAGCTTGTGTCTACGCGTATAACTCCTGTTTACGCATAAGCTACAATTTCTATGCATAAGCCTTGGATATACCTTCATCATGAATTGTTACGCGTGCAAACTTGTATATAAATGAATCATAACGTCACGAAACTAATAATGTCACTAATAAGCTTAAATGTTCTATATGTTGTGGTTAATAAGTGATAACATAAACTTTAAAATTTAAAGTTAACTAACTCACGAAACATTTCACGACGTCATTGGACTATTAGACATACAAGTGACTTTGGACTCGTAACAACCATTGACATTATACATTCAATTATTAGATATTAAAACCTTCTGTTGACTAACATTATGTCTTTCGATATGTTGGTTCTTTTGGCCAATTTTATTTCAGATCACAACATGGCTGCTCAAATGAATGTGGATGCACCTGAGGTTCTCACAGTTTCTAATATCTTCCCTAATGGCTATCCGAGAAAGATTGGAAAGAACAATCTAAGAGTTGATTTTGAAACTCTCTCATGCTTAGAGTCTTCCTGCCTGATTGCTGTGGATGTTCTAAAGAATCATCCTGCACAGAACATGGTCTCACACTCTGCTACTGTTCTAGAGATCTACATTCAACAATTCTGGAATTCAATGCAAAGGATCAAAGGTCAAAGTGCGGTGACTGTGACGCTCAATCACAAACAAATCACCATCACACATGCAGATCTACGGGCTGTTCTTCAAATTCCTGAAATTGAGCCAACCGACTTCTATGCCACACCTACTGAAGAGACAATTCTGATATTCCTGATTGATATTGGCTCTGATCAATCTTCCGGAATAATCACTAAGCACTGATAACGCTACACGCGTCGTTCGGGGTCAAGGAAACTTCCTTTTCTTCGAGCAAGTTTTATAACACCCTAGGCAGTGAACCTAATCGTTGTAGTGTAGTAATTAGGGTAAGCCACGGGTATTGATATCGTTCTCTAGGGGAATAGGAATGCTAGTGAGAAGTTACTACGCTAAGGTTAAGGTTGAGGAAGATTATTTTTTGTATTTTTATATTTTATGAAATGGAAAGGTACGAATCTCGGGTATTGGATTTGGGGGGTTGGTATTTCTACCGATTACTCTACTATTATCTAATTATCTAAACTAAGGTTGTGGGAGTTTATGTCTAATTAATGTGTGCTCGTATGATAGTTTAAACATGTGTTTACCTAGGTTGTATTACTCCTTAATTATCTCCTATTGATGGTTGAATTGTCACGTCCTTATTCTTAGTTGCGTTGTGTGTCTAAAGTTGTAGGGTATGCGTTTCTCCCTAACTCTTTGAACTTACCAAAGGGTCTCGTCTACAAACCCACTAGGGATGATAAACTCTTACTCTAAGGCACTCTTTGGATGGTTTAGCCTACAACTACTCAGGTAATTATATTCTAAGGTTCACAAAGATGAATCAAGCATTAAGTACACAACGAATGACCTATCGCATTACTAGATCATTAATCAACTAAGATAAGAAACAACCAATCAATATTTAATAATTAAGTTTCATACTTCCTAAGCAAACACACAAATAAATTAGCCGGACATGGAAAACATGCAAGCATACACACAAATAATCAAAGACATAATTGAATTAATGAAGTAAATACTTATCTTGATGTAAGATAGGGTTTAAAACCCTAAAATACTGTACAAGACACCTTAGGTTCGGTTTTAGGTTTTCACTCCAAAAGACTCTCCCCACAAAGACTGAAAAATTCGGATTCTATATATAAGATTACATATGCGATGGCGTCACCTTATGTTTAGTGACGCCGTCATGTCGCCGTCATTAGGGTTTCGTCTTGGCCACGTTAACCTTATGACGGCGTCACCTTATGTCCGTGACACCGTCCTCTTCAGCTTCTGACGTCTTCTGGATTGCATCTATGCCGTCTGAGTAGCGACGGCCTACTCTTTTACACTAGACGTCGTCACTTGAAAATACGAGTTTTGGGTTCTGTATCGTCACAAAAATCCTAGGACGGCGTCACAATTTAGCAACTGACGCCGTCGCCTTCTAATTTCAGCAACTGCGAGTGTCTCGATTTTGACTTTGGCCATTTTCTTCATATATTCGCGCCTTTTCGTCCAAATAAGTGCCATTCCAGCATTTTGCCTTCAAGATACCTAAAAAGTGAAAAGGAACGATATTAAGCAATAACGGATACAAAAGTGATCAAATAAGGACTAAAACGACCCCTCAAAATGGTACCTTTTAAAACCTTATCAAATATCCCTACACTTGTTATTTGCTTGTCCTCAAGCAAATGTGCTTTTAGCCAATTAATTTATAAGTTAGGGGTCATGAAGCATTAATTCAAAACGGTCCACAACACATATAAGCCCCGTAAAAGTCATAACAAGCACGGAAATTACATACTAGCACCTCACATGGGGTGTTTGGATACTCACATCTCTCTCGGGTGTATATATGAAATATAACAAATAGGAAATGGAAGATAAACACTCATTAACCGGTTCTAGTACATAGATTACCATAGGCTTGAGAATAGATCAAACCTCCATCGCTTTGGCGTAAGCACCTAGGAAAGACTATCAAAGAGGTCTTTTAAAGGGTTGTAATGTTAGGCTTACGGTAGGGAAATAAAGGGTTTGGTGGGAATAGGCTTTTTAGTGGTGGTAAGTCAAAAATATCTATATTAAATGCATATGAAGAATGGCGTTGCTAAGCCAAGACTCGACACTCTAAAATCTAGATAACTGAAATAAATAAACATAAATTCAAAGACAGATTTAGGATGGTAGCCCGTATTTTTTTTTTCACACTCTATTTTTTTTTCTTTTCTCTTTTTCTATTTTTTTTTCAATTTTTTTTTTCATACACTTTTACTCTACCATCCTCTACGATAACATCAAAATACTAGGGATCTATAGGCATATCCCTACACTTGAGTTTTTATTACTCTAACGCTAATTTGACCCGATTTGAAAAGATCAAAACACTTGGGGTACATTATTATGTAAACAAAGGGAATTTGAATTTTTAACGTTCCCTTCCCGTCATTTCACAAACTTTAACTTTTCCCATGAATCCCAATCGTCCCAAAACTGTATACAAAGGATATGACTCGACTTAGCAACTTATGCAAGCAACTAGATAATTGAACTAAGGGTTTAGGGTGATAACAAACATTTGCACTAAAAGTGAGTGCACAAGGGGTAGGCTAAGGCGATTTGGGTGTATATTTGGGGGTGGGGTGTAAACAATGCTCTTCATTGATATTCTGGAAAAACCGAAACATCACGAGAACCGCGAAAAGGATAGGCTCTGAGGGGTTAACTAGGGGTATCTTGTACTAAAGATGAGTACAACGCAAAGGGTGTGGGGGAATTACTCAACCGATATGGAAGAAGTAATTATATTATTGGTATCAAACAAGGGTTATCCTAATGCCTCTTATCATTTAGTTATTCCTAACTACACAAGTGTATCCTCACTTGCGATCTCGGAATGCATCACAAAACAAGTTCTAGAATCTAATATACTACCGGTTCACACTCTAAGCATTGAAGATGAATTCTTTAATTCCTACTAATCTAAGGGCGGTCCTCACATTTTGGTGGAATTTGGGTGGTAAAGGGTTTTTGTGCTAGTCATGCAACTTCCTATCCATGAGACGCTTTTGTTAAGACTAATGGCCCACTCCTATATGTCATAAAAAATTTTAAATTTGGTGCCAAAATTACCCTAACCGACATTTTCTCATGGTTTATTACACAATCACAATTGGACAAAGAAAATAGTCAAGGATAAGCATAGTTTAAAGTTCCCGTTTTATTTTCCCTCCCTACACTTAAACTGAACATTGTCCCCAATGTTCCCCAAAAGTATCAAAGTTATGATAAAAGAAGTAAATTAAAAACGAAAGAAACTAATACTCCCCTGATTAGCTCGGTAGGATCCATGTAAAGTGGTGGTTAAATCCTTTTCAAGAAGAATTATTGCGTGAAAAGCTCCTTCCAATCTTATGTAACTTCTTCTTGACAAACTAAACCTGCACACTTGAAGAAAACAAACGAAACCTTCGCGTAAAATCGGCGGTAATAATATATATAAGACTCGATTTAAACTAGGATATAATGCTTGTGAAATGGATGTTTACAGAATTTCTAAGAAAATTAAGACCTGGAAAATTCCAAAAATTTATAAGTAGCTCAGAAAATGAGAAAAAAGTAATCTGATGTTTTTACTCCTTCCTGACGCCGTCAGGTTGCAATCCTGACGCCGTCAGGTTATCCTGACAAAAATTGGTCTGCGATTTTCTGAAAAAAATTCTGGAAAATTTACATCTTTAGAATCTGGAAAAATTTCTGCAAAACATCTATTATGACTCGATACAAGCATTTGACTCGAACAAACAAACATAAATATCTTTTCGTTAATTGTTATTCTCATGTTTACGTTTTTTTTTAAATGTGTGTAATCCTCCCTACACTTATCCCTTATGTAAAATACCTTTATATGCAATTAAGACGAGGTTAAAAACAAAATAAAGCATTTTTACAAATTTAAACATGAGGATAAACAATTAATAAAAGATATATGACACTAACAAGCAAACAATTATGCATGGGTTGCCTCCCACGAAGCGCTTTTCTTTATTTAAGAGTCTTGTAGCTAGACTCATAGTCGTGCTCCTACATTTTCTCATTACCGCCCTCTTCACCCTTTGTTTTCCCTTCATCGAAAGGGTGTAGACGTTGTATGCTCACCGTGGATTCCTTGCCAACACTGTCAATTATGGCGACGGTTTTATCTTTTAAATTGGTCTCCTTAACTGTGAAAGGCCCAAACCATCTTGGTTTGTTTCTTCCTCGTAATGCCCTTATCCGAGATCTATACAAGAGCACTTTTTCTCCCTTTAGAAATTCCTTAGGGTCCTTTTGTACCTTAGGTATTGAGGTGGGATTACTTCCTAACTTTTTATTGGGTTTCCACAATGTCGCATACAATCCTTGAACCATAAAGTCTCTAAGCCCTTTTTCCCAGTCATTCATCTTCTTCTTAACATTGTTGCCCGGGGCTTTTCGATTTCCACCCGTAATCATTTCCATGATCTTAAGAGGGTATCTTGGGATGATGGGTATCCTAGCGTACCCCTTCCCGCTTTTAAGTATCATGATGCCTTCTCCGCATTTGATGGTTGCCTTGGCGGTGGCCAGGAACGGTGTCCCAAGAATGAGGGGTACGTTTTTATCTTCCTCAACATCAATGATCACGAAATCCACCGGATAAACGATGTTAGCCACCTCAATTAGAACATCAACAGCGATTCCTATGGGGTGGACATAAGTGTGATTAGCTAAGGAAAGTCAAAGGTCGGTCTTGGCTGGTTTCTCTTTAGTTAACTTATTATAGATTGACAATGGCATTATGTTCACATCGGTCCCTTGATCGGCCAAGGCATTTATATTGTCCATGTCACCGACACTAACTGGTATCACGAAATTCCCTGTTGTGTCTCGTTTTCTTGTTAACGGTTTTTCTATAACCAACTCATACAGAGGTTCCATAGGTAAGGCGTCGTATTCTTCTTCCGTCATTTTTCCTTCAAGATCTTCCCTAAGAACTTCATTGTACCTAAAGTTGTTTACTTGGTTTGCAATGGTTTTCTTGTTAATTTCGTGCTTAAGGTAGTACTCAATGGTCTCAGGTTCGTCATTAGGCACGGACTCCTCCTTCGTGCTTTCCTCAGTTTTCCACATCTCAGCCCTTGCATTCTCAGGCATAATGGAAACGGCGTTCACAAATGAAGTGGGAGGGCAACCGTTGCTTCTTACGAGCACTTTTTCGGGAACTTTTGTTTTGGTAAATTCAATTACCAAATTCATCATTTCTTTCATTTTTGCTTGCATTTCCTCTCTTTGCCTATAAACCTCCTCTTCAAATCTGGCTAATCTCTCTGTATGAGCTGCCATGTACTCCCTCATTTGATCCTTGAAGCTTGGTGAAAGTGGTATTGGGGAAGTAGAACGGAAACGCCTTTCGGAACTTGGGTTTTGCTCGCGACTTGGGGATTCCGAAAGAGGTGTGGAGCGGTTGGTGGAGTGGGCGGATTTGACGACCTCTCGAGGAATTTGTACGGGTGCTCTTTTCTGCCTTTCCATAAGATAATCAATTCCTCTCTCGATGGCACTCAATTGCTCTTCGAGTGTATCGGAGGATTCAGAAGGGGTGGATATGGCATTAACCACATTAATCAGAGTTCCGGGAGATTCACTCCAATCTTCGTAGCTTTGATCGGCAAGCTCCTCTATGATATCCCATGATTTCTCTGCGTTAAAGTCGCTGAGCCTTCCCGGCGGCTCGATCAATGGATCGTCGAGTGATGAAATCAGTATGATCATAGAAGATTTGGATTTGAAGCCAAAGATCAATGCCATGGTGTGGAAGTCTACGGAGTAGTTCCTTAAATCGAGTCCATGCTTTGTAAAGAGACTCACCTTGGAGCTGCTGGAATGTCAAGATGTCTCGCCTAAGCTTAGTGGTTCTCCCCGGTGGGAAAAATTGAGCAAGGAAGCGAGAGGTAAGATCATCCCAACTTGAGATGGAGCCAGCGGGAAGTCGCTCAAGCCAATTACTAGCTTGGTCCCGTAGAGAGAATTGGAAGAGACGCAGGCGCGTGGTCTCCCGAGTAGTAGCATCAAGGTCGATGGAATCGACAATTTTGAGGAAATCCCTCAGATGCTGATTTTGATCTTCGGATCGAAGTCCATGGAATGCACATCCGTTTTGCACCAACCGGATGGTGTCGGATCGCAGGGCCGTAGTTTGGGCTTGGTCGGGAAGCTCAATGGTGTTCCTATAGCCTAGGTGGCTTGGTCTCGAGTATTCACCAAGAGTACGGGCTCTTGGCGGGTCATTTGGTGGTGGGTTGATGAATGGTAGTGGGTTATCACCTTCCATGATGAAAAGTGATGGGATTACGAACAAGAGTCACGAAGAAGGGGGATAGACTAAGAGAAAGCTAAAAATGAGAAAAAATTTACTTGATAGGAATCAAGCAAAGAACCTAAACGAGGTGGACTACTAACTAGCTATTCTATTCCCCGGCAGCGGCGCCAAAAACTTGATAACGCTACACGCGTCGTTCGGGGTCAAGGAAACTTCCTTTTCTTCGAGCAAGTTTTATAACACCCTAGGCAGTGAACCTAATAGTTGTAGTGTAGTAATTAGGGTAAGCCACGGGTATTGATATCGTTCTCTAGGGGAATAGGAATGCTAGTGAGAAGTTACTACGCTAAGGTTAAGGTTGAGAAAGATTATTTTTTGTATTTTTATATTTTATGAAATGGAAAGGTACGAATCTCGGGTATTGGATTTGGGGGGTTGGTATTTCTACCGATTACTCTACTATTATCTAATTATCTAAAGTAAGGTTGTGGGAGTCTATGTCTAATTAATGTATGCTCGTATGATAGTTTAAAGATGTGTTTACCTAGGTTGTATTACTCCTTAATTATCTCCTATTGATGGTTGAATTGTCACGTCCTTATTCTTAGTTGCGTTGTGTGTCTAAAGTTGTAGGGTATGCGTTTCTCCCTAACTCTTTGAACTTATCAAAGGGTCTCGTCTACAAACCCACTAGGGATGATAAACTCTTACTCTAAGGCACTCTTTGGATGGTTTAGCCTACAACTACTCAGGTAATTATATTCTAAGGTTCACAAAGATGAATCAAGCATTAAGTACACAACGAATGACTGGTATGTGCTAAAACACATACCTTTTCTTTATCAAAAATGACCCAAAACAACCAAGATAAAGCCGTTTATTGCTAATATTTGTGGTTTTCTTGAGTTTGTGCTTGTGCAGGTATGGATATGTAAAAACACGCAAAAAGGACCCAAATCAGACATAAATCCGAGCACGAGAGACTAAGAGAGCTTAAGCTGAGCCGGAAGGTCAAAATTATGCATTTTTGAAGATTTATAATCTCTGAGGATGATTTGTGAAGATTTGATCAAAGTTTGATGAATTGGCAAAAATGCCCCTCAAGTTTCAACAATTGGCAAGAATGGTCCTTAAAGATTCAGAAATTGCAAATTGGCCCTTGGTTTATTTGAGGATTGGCAAATTTAGTCCCTTGAAGATAATTTCCAGATTTACATTTGTGGCCCCTGAAGTTTCAACCTTTACATGATTGGTCCCTTTGGTTACACTTTTGTCACTACAAGTCCTAATACAATCCATTTGGATCCAATATTTAAACCATTCGGCCCAAATGACAATACTACATCTCATGGCCCAACATCTAAAAATCCAACCCACTAACCCAAATCCACTACCCGGCTAATACTACTCCTACCCGAATAAAACCTTTTACCCGTTCCCTACCCAAGTCAACCCAATGACCCGGTCAAAGATATTTGAAAAACAATATTATAACCCATCCGCGCCCCAAACAGTACCCAATTTATCCCACCTCCTTCCTCCTCCCAAACACCCCCGTACACCACCAATCCCACACCCAAACAACCTACCTCGTACTAAGAATCCTTCTAGAAACCTTATCCCAGCTGACAAGTCAGATATTGAGTGCCACGTGGCCAACTGTCACACAACTATTGGTCAAAACACCTCATTGAGCTATATGGTGTAATCTGATTGGACAAAGAAGCAATGGAGGAATGAATGGCTCAGAATTGCTTCTAGCATCTTCTCAAAGGGCATCCCATGACCTCCTCAAGGCTATTTAAAGACCCTCTTGGCTCATCAACAACTCGTGCAATCCTTCAATTTCATTTTAGCTTATTATTGTTGTTTTCAGTAGTTCAAAAATGTTTCTTTAAGTTTTTGTGTACTCTCAAGCTCTTGTAACCTTATCTCAGTTTTAATAAAAGTTTTAAGCTTTTTTGAATTTTATCTTGCCTTTATGTTTTTAAATGAATAATAAGCTATATTGAATAATGGGATGAGCTTATTTTAGCTTATTGTAGCTCTAGTAAGTTTACCTTGCACCTCACTGTCACTTACAATCAATTCATTCTCAAAACTGCTTGGTCAACGAAAGTCAACTCATGGTCATGATTGGGTCAGAAATGGATATGGGTTAATGTTGATGATGGTTTTGGTTATTGGTTGGTGTTTTTGATACTGTTACTATGCTCAAATTTCCATGGATCTCTTGTAAGTGCTAGTTTTCATCTTACATTTAGCTTATAAACAGTAGGTGTAGCATTTATCTTAGATCTGTTTAAGTATTGTTGTTTACTGTTTCATTAGCTTTAATCTAGTATAATATATCTGTTTTAGTGATTTGCAGAAGTTGTTTTGGTATTAAAGCTTGATCAGATTATATTTTACATCTAAAAGGGGTGTTTGGTTTGTCCTATAAATCTGAGTTTAAGACTGTTTTGGTAAAGGATTTTTGTTGCATCTATCTCTAATATCATTATTATCATCATTTCATCACAAACTTACACAAGTTTTATACTGAAAGTCAACATTGATGTGAAACTAATCTTGTGTGCTTATCTGTTGGAATCTGTCAACTCAAAATCATTCAAATAGGTTCAAAACTTGTTAAGCTTGCTTGATAAACTTTCATTACATCATATTTCACCAAGATCAATCCTAAATTTGCATAGGAATCTCATCAAAGTCAAAGTTCAACTGATTTTCAAAAGTAAAAAATGTGTCAAAAGTGGAATTATGCAGAACTTGCAGAGTGTGCACAGGTTTCAATAAGGGTTTGTAGGGTCTGATTTTTGGCTCAGGTGTAGTCCACCAGGTGGTCTTTAAAACTCACTATCTGTTTTTAGCTTAATCTCTCTAGATAAGCCAGTGCATAAGCTCAAAGTGAGGGTCTGTTCACTGTATGCTGTTCCAAAACAGTTAACTCATTTCCTTGTCAAACTGCTTATTAGAGCTTAAGAGTAGTTAGATTTAGCTTAAATTAGCTTATATTAGTATAATTTTAGGTCTGTAGAAGTTTGGTGGCTGATTGTCACTGATTGCTTAATTATAAGTGCTTATTTGGTATCCAATTACACTGCAGCCCTTGATTTCTACACATAAGCCCCATATTTCTTATTTTTCATAAAACCAGAAGAACTTTTTAGAATTTTCCTGAAAATTTCATCAATTTTGGTCACCATTTAGTATTTTTCTTAATTAAAATTAGTTTTTAATCACTTTTAAATAGGTTTTATTGCAAATAATTAAGAAAAAGCTCAAAAAAATAATTTTTCAATTTTAATAGTTTAAGATAAATATAAAAAGTATAAAAAAGATTTTTCCATATTTTTCCCCTTTTATTTTGTATTTTTCACAATTTAAATTAGATTAAATTAGTTTTAAATTAGTAGAAAATAGGAAATTAATCTGAAAAATACAAAAATAGTTTTGAAAAGTCTCTTATGATATTTTAGATTTTTAGAAAGTAGTATCATATTTTTCTCCCTAAATTCCATAATTTTTAGAATTTAATTTAGATTAAATAGTTAAAAATTAGTTTTTAATTTAATTAAAATTCAGAAAAATCCAAAAAAATAGTTTTAATTCTAAATTAGTTTTTACATATCATTTTTAGTATAAAAGTCATTTTTAGGCATTTTTAGGATTTAATTTAGACGTAGTTGCATTTTAATTACGTTTATTTAATTACGTTTAGTTATAATCGCACTTAGGATTTCCCGTAATAGATTCCCTTAATTACTTTCCTTATTCCCGTAGTTTAATTAACAAAAACAAACAAATCAAAACATCGAGCATTAAATTCCAAACCAAGAACGACGTTGGCAATTCACGCCTCGTTGGGAAAACGATTCGGGTTGTCTAATCCGTATACACAATCACACACGGGATTTGATTTATTATTCTTTTTCCTAAGAGAATTTAAATCTATCTTCGTGATTATTTTTGATATCGATATTGAGGTTTTATCCACACACATAACCCTTGAGCCTTCATTATCATAGATTCAGTGTCCGAGCCGTTTTAAGCTTCTTACGGTTAGTCATTCACAAGTGGCTAGCTTGTGTGAGTTAAGCTTGACGTTTGCTTTGGCACTAATCAAATTTTGGCGCCGCTGCCGGGGAGGTTGTGTCACGACAATATCGTTTGAGGTTTGACGATTAGTGACTTGAGATCCTTCATTCGTGAAGTTACTATTTTTCTATAAAATAAAAAAAGTAAAAAATATTTTCCTTTTTCTTTTGTATATATATATCAGATTAAAAATACAAAAAGATTTTCTCTTTGTTTTTGATAATAAATAGAAGACACAAATTATATAACATTCTCAACGGAGGTGTTATCATTATAAGTTCCCGAACTAAAGATCAAAAACTTGCCTTTGTGTCGCTTGTGGATTTATTTATTTCTATCGGACAAACAAACTGTGTGGTGGGTATAAGGACGGCTTGACATTAAATTGCAGCTGTAAAGAAGCGGGTTTTTAATAAGCTTCGCGCTGACCTACAAAGCTTCTCCGCTCGCTTGTGCGTTTGTCTTGTAGAGGTGATTTATTCACTTGGGATTATTGGTTTAAGTTCACTGTGTTTTCGAATACCGCTCTCTTTTAATTGCCTTGGTTTTTGAAAGTGCATGCGCACTCGTTCTAATAACTACAGAGAGAACCTTGCAACCGCTACAATTCCGATAAGGCGTAACAGACGTGGTCCATTAGTCGAACCCGAGATTCGAACTAATCAGAACCCGCCCATCATCGAAATGGCGGAGGACAACCGATCCATGTTAGAGCAACTCCAGGCACCCACCGAGGGTTATGGAGAAGCCATCGTCGTCCCGGCAATCGTTGCCGATAACTTTGAGCTTAAACATGGCTTGATCAACTTGGTATCATCGAGCCAGTTTTACGGATTTGAGAGGGACGATCCTCACTCTCATATCCGACGGTTTAACAAGCTCACGTCTACGATCAAGTACCGTAACGTTCCGGAAGAGGCTATCAAGCTACTACTCTTCCCGTTTTCACTCGAGGGGGGCGCCCGGATTTGGCTCGAAAAACTACCCCCTCGATCGATAACCACATGGGAGGATTTAGTTTCAAAATTCGTGAACGAATTCTTCCCACCGTCTAAAACCACAAGCTTAAAAAATGAAATAACAAAATTCACACAAAGATTTGATGAATCATTTAGTGAGGCATGGGACAGATTCAAAGATTTGCTTAGGCAATGTCCCCATCATGGTTTTTCTGAGTTGCACCAACTTGATACGTTTTACAATGGTTTGAATGAGAATGATCAAGACTCTCTCAATGCCGCCGCGGGTGGTAATCTGTTGACCCGATCAACGAGTGATGCCTTGTCGATTATTGAGAACAAATCCAAAGTTCGTTCCTCACGTAGCAAATCGGTTGCTGCCCGAGTGAATGATACACCATCGTCCTCGTCTAACGGAAATACGTCTAGCACCGATGCTAAGATTGATAAGCTTACGGATGCGATCCAGGCTCTGGTTAAGATTAATTCTTCTCCACCCGCTCAAGTCAAAGCGGTGGAAACGACTTGTACTACTTGTGGTGGCCCGCATGCCTACTACAATTGTACCGCCACCGATGGCAATCCTTTCCAAGCTAATGTCGTAACCGGAGGTGCCCAATACCGTCCTCAAGTTGAAACGAACCCTCGTGTTAGTAATCAAATGGGACCTCCGGGATTCTCTCCATCGAACAATCAGAATCGTTTCAATCAAAATCAAGTTCGTGGACCAAATGTTCAAAACCAATTCAAAGCTCCACCAAATCAATACCCAAACCAAGGAGCTAACTACAATCAAGTATATCACAACCCAAGCTATCAAGCTTCACCTTTGCCTCCAAATGACTTCACAACTTATGTTCAAAACACCAATTCTACCATCCACACTATGCAAAATCAGATTGCAAGTTTGAGGAACGAGTTTCAATCTTCGTTAACTAGACAAAGCACTGAGTTTAGGAATGAGATTCGACTTCAGAACAACAAATTGGAGACTTCACAGAATAAACTCGAAAATATGTTGAATGCTGTGTTGTGCAAAGTCAGCCAACCCTCATCTTCGGGTTCTCTTCCGAGCGATACTATTCCCAACCCGAAGGGTGAGTTGAAAGCCATAACCACACGGAGTGGTAAGGGTATTGATGGACCCTCATCTCCTACTCCGCTAATAAGGGAGGAGGAAAAAGATACCGAGGTTATTGAAGAAAATGTGCAACCCGCACCCGTACCACCTCCGGTCGTTCAGACTCCGATTCCGGAACCCGATGTTCCGAAGACTACTCTTAAACCCTCACTTCCTTATCCTTCAAGACTTCATAATCAAAAGCTTCGTGATAAAACCGAAAACCAAATGGAGAAATTTGCTGAAATCGTTCAATCCTTGAATTTTAACATCAGTTTCACCGATGCTTTACTCCTCATGCCGAAGTTTGCCGCTATGATCAAAAATTTAGTAAGTAACAAAGAAAAGCTGGCCGAAATAGCCAAAACACCGTTAAATGAGAATTGCTCGGCGGTGCTCCTCAAGAAACTTCCCGAAAAGTTAGGAGACCCCGGCAAATTTCTAATCCCTTGTGAGTTTCCGAGAATAGTGAAATGCTCCGCCTTGGCCGATCTTGGCGCGAGTATTAACTTAATGCCTCTTTCGATTTATAACAAACTTTCTCTCCCGGAACTCACACCTACTAAGATGACTCTTGAACTCGCGGACCGTTCAACCTCTATTCCGAGAGGAATCGCCGAGGACGTCTATGTGAAAGTAGGACCACTGCATTTTCCCGCCGACTTCGTTGTCGTTGACTTTGATGCTGACCCCCGAGTACCTCTTATTCTCGGGAGGCCTTTTCTAAGAACGGGTCGTGCGATGATTGACGTTTATGAAGGAGAAATCACTTTACGAGCTAACAAGGAAACCGTCTCGTTCAATATTAACCATCCTTCGAGATACTCCTCCAACTACGATGATGCTTCTATTAATCGAATCGACGTTCTCGATATTGCTACGGAGGAGTATGCTCAAGAAGTTCTTGATTTTATGGGTGGCAATCCCACCATTCCTGCTGAAAATGTTGAACCATCTTCTGAGCCTATTATTGCCGACTCTTCCCCCTCTCTCACTCCGTTCGAGGGAGGTGACTTCATTTTGGAAGAGATCGATGAGTTTCTTGCTGATGATGAATCGATTCCACCGGGAATTGATGATGGTGTTTATGATTCGGAAGGAGATATCCGTTATCTTGAACAATTGTTGAACGAAGATCCATTACCGTCACTCCCTCCGAAAGAAATTACGATTGACGAAATCAAAGAAGTACAAACGTCTGATGAAAATCCTCCGGAGCCCGAGCTCAAGGATTTACCTCCTCATCTTGAATACGCTTTTCTTGAAAAACCGAACAAATTTCCCGTCATCATTGCTAAAAACTTGAATGATGAGGAGAAGACCGCACTTTTGGATGTCCTACGTAAACACAGAAATGCAATTGCTTGGCAAATTTCTGACATCAAAGGAATCAATCCTCGTTTCTGTACCTACAAAATTCTAATGGAGGATGATTGTAAACCCGTGATTCAACAACAACATAGGGTTAACCCGAAGATTCATGATGTTATCAAAAAGGAAGTTCTTAAACTCCTCGACGCCGGAATCATTTATCCCATCTCCGATAGCTCATGGGTTAGCCCTATCCATTGTGTCCCTAAGAAAGGAGGAATGACCGTCGTCGCTAACGATGAAAATGAGTTGATTTCCACACGCCTCATCACCGGATGGAGGGTGTGTATTGATTATCGAAAATTGAACGATGCTACTCGTAAGGACCATTTCCTGCTACCTTTTATGGATCAGATGCTCGAACGTTTAGCGGGGAATGAGTTCTATTGCTTTCTCGATGGTTTCTCCGGTTATTTTCAAATCCCGATCGATCCAAAGGATCAGGAGAAAACCACTTTCACATGCCCTTATGGAACCTTTGCTTACCGACGCATGCCTTTTGGGCTATGCAATGCTCCCGGTACGTTCCAAAGGTGCATGATGGCTATTTTTCACGACATGATCGAAAAGTCTATGGAAGTTTTTATGGATGATTTCTCGGTTTATGGAGATTCTTTCACTTCTTGCCTCTCCCATCTAGACCACATGCTCAAAAGGTGTGAAGACACCAACTTGGTCTTGAATTGGGAGAAGTGCCATTTCATGGTTCGAGAGGGCATTGTCCTCGGCCATAAGATTTCAAAATCTGGGATTGAGGTCGACCGAGCTAAAGTCGACGTTATAGCTAAACTCCCTCATCCCTCTACCGTCAAAGGTATTCGGTGTTTTTTGGGTCATGCCGGTTTCTATCGCCGTTTCATCCAAGATTTCTCTAAGATAGCCCGCCCTTTGACCCATCTCCTTGAAAAGGATGCTCCGTTTATCTTCACCAACGAATGTATTGAAGCGTTTAACATTCTTAAGAAGAAATTAACTGAGGCACCGATCTTGGTTGCCCCCGACTGGGATTTTCCCTTTGAGCTCATGTGTGATGCTAGTGATTACGCAATTGGGGCAGTCTTGGGGCAACGCAAGTCGAAGCATTTTCAGCCCATACACTATGCGAGTAAGACATTGTCTGAGGCCCAACACAATTACACGACTACAGAAAAGGAATTATTGGCCGTTGTTTATGCTTTTGAAAAATTTCGACCCTACCTTGTCTTGTCGAAGACCATAGTGTATACCGACCATTCTGCCCTAAAGTATCTTTTGGCAAAGCAAGATGCTAAGCCACGATTACTTCGGTGGGTTCTCCTCCTTCAAGAGTTTGATGTTACTATTCTTGACAAAAAAGGAGCGGAGAACCTGGCTGCCGATCATCTTTCTAGACTTGAGAATCCCCATCAAAGTGTGCTCGAGAAAAAGAACAATTCCTCTTGAGACACTTGGGATGGTTGCTAAGAAAGACCCGAACACCCCATGGTTTGCCGACTTTGCAAATTACCATGCGGGAAATTTCATCGTGAAAGGGATGTCGTCCCAACAAAAGAAAAAGTTTTTCAAAGATGTTAAGCATTATTTCTGGGACGACCCCTACTTGTTTAAGATTTGTGCGGATCAAGTAATCCGGCGGTGTGTTCATGGCCAAGAGGCTCTTGATATTCTCAATGCTTGCCATAACGGACCCACTGGTGGCCATCATGGTGCAAGCTACACCGCCAAGAAGATTTTTGATTCCGGATTCTATTGGCCTACCATATATCGAGATGCCCATGATTTAGTCAAATCTTGTGATTCTTGCCAACGTCAAGGGAAAATTTCACAGAAGGATGAAATGCCACAAAATGCTATTCAAGTCTGTGAGATTTTTGACGTGTGGGGCATCGATTTTATGTGGCCATTTCCATCATCTAAAGGAAATAAGTATATCCTCGTGGCCGTCGACTACTTGTCCAAATGGGTTGAAGCAAAGGCGCTCCCCACTAATGACGCCCGAGTGGTTGTTAAGTTCTTAAAGAATTTGTTTTCCCGATTTGGAGCACCTCGTGCTATCATCAGTGATCGCGGTACCCATTTCTGTAATGAACAATTCGCTAAAGTTATGGCTAAATATGGAGTTACCCATCGTCTTTCTACCGCGTATCACCCGCAAACGAGCGGACAAGTTGAGGTCTCGAATCGTGGTTTGAAAAGGATTTTAGAAAGGACCGTAGGGGAAAATCGAGCTTCATGGGCCGATAAGTTAGATGATGCATTATGGGCTTTCCGCACCGCCTACAAGACACCCATCGGGTGCACCCCATTCAAGTTGGTGTATAGAAAAGCTTGTCACTTGCCCATCGAGCTCGAGCATAAGGCATTCTGGGCCTTGAAACATGTTAATTTTGATCTTAAGACCGCGGGTGATCACCGAAAAGTTCAATTGAATGAATTAAACGAGCTTAGGGATCAGGCCTACGAGAATTCTTTGATTTTCAAAGAGAAGACTAAGAGGATTCATGATGCTAAAATCAAAAACCGCGTTTTCAACGTTGGTGATCAAGTTCTCCTCTTCAACTCTCGATTGAAGATATTCTCGGGCAAACTCAAATCCCGTTGGTCAGGACCATTCACCATCGCTCAAGTTTTCCCGTATGGAACGGTGGAGCTCTCTCAGCCCGATGGCCCCAATTTCAAGGTGAATGGTCATCGTGTGAAACATTATTTTGGAGGGGACATCCAATCTATGGTTGTCCCGGATCTCCAAACTTTCTTCCCCATGGACAATTGAATTCGGGGATCGAGTCAAGCTAGCGACTCGGTTATCAAAAACAGTAGCGCTTCGTGGGAGGCACCCCATGCTTATCCTTCTCTTCTATCTATTTTCTAATAAGTGACGCGAAGGGGTCCGCCTCTTCGATTTCTCATGTTTGGTTGTTTGTGATGTTGTGTTTAGGATGTTCCCGATATGAAGACTCTCGTGCTCGAAGTTTGTCATTTTCTCCACTCGAGTTTCATGATCGATGCTGATGGAAATCCGATATCCTAATCTTATCGACTAACGTTTATCTTTGAGCATACTTAATAAACGACTTTTAGATTTTCGTGATACCCTTGCTTTAAACATTAAGGACAATGTTTCGTTCTAGTCTGGGGTAGGGTAATCTTCGATTTGATTTGACCGCACTTGCTTGTTTCTATCGTGTTTCTCTCGTAACCCCGTTTTTCCTTAGAAAATGAAAAATTGTGCAAAAATGTGAAAAATTTAAAAATTTTTGTAAGCTTTTGTTAAGTCTTTTTGATTGAAAAGTTGGCTAGTCTCTTAGATAAGAAGCTATAAAATGCGAATTCTAGCTCACAAGGCCAAGATTTTGCAAGTTTCCCTGAGTGACTTTAAATATGCATGACTTTATTTCATTAGACGAAACATTTGCTAAGTTAACATATGTTTTGACACCTTGATTGACTTTCCGCTGGTGAGAGTAGGAATGGAATTCTGACTTGACCAGGCGTGTTGAGCCCTAGCTTGTTCCCTTAACCATAGATAATCTAAAAATTATCGGCTAAGCATCTGCGGATCTCATTATTTGGGATTTTAAATTTGCAGAGATCGAGAAATGATAGAGTTACTTATGAGTTTAGATGCTAAGCGTAGAGTAGTTGGTTCTCTTTAGAGCCCATCGAAGGTACTTATGGCTTTTTGTTCCCACAAAATTGTTTCACCCCATATCTGTCTAAATAATTAGAGATGTTGAGTTTTTGGCGATGGTTAGTTCTTTATCTTCTTAAAAGAATTTTTGTTTTAAAAATTGGGTACACATCAAGGATCCGAAATAAATAAATGAGCAATATGTGATATGAGAAAAAGTAATAAGTAAAGTTGTGAGCTGCGGTGTCGAGATCGGACCCTTGGATCTTTAGCCGGGATTGAATGAGGTCTTAGCCTAACCAGCCGGGATTCTCATCTCATGAAGCCTATAGTCTTGGAATTACCCCGTGAAGCTCCGTGGTTCACAGCTCATATAAATAAAAGTAAGAGTTCATGTGAAAAAAAAAAAAAAAAAAAAAATGAAAAAAGTGATGAAAATGAAAAAGTCAAAAGTCAGTGAATAAAATTCCTTGATGTGGACCTCATTTTTACGACAATGGTTCTTGAGAGAAGATGGATAACTAATTATCGACTTAGCTTTGTATCTTTATTGGAATAAAAGTTATCGAAACGAGAATTTGAAGAAATTCATTTCTCACAAAAAATAAAAAATTCTAGAGGAAATAGGAAAATGGGAACGAAAAGTAAGTACACAAGTAACTTCCATGGGTAGTGTTAGCATCTAGAATCATATGTAACAATGATTTCGGTTTTACGCTTAGTTTGGGACTTGTGAAAAATCAGGGACGATGTATTCTATCCGTATGGTCACTTCACGCTGTGTTGTGTTTTCTACTCCGTGATCCTAACGTGTCGTTTGAAAAATGTTTGAGTAATTGATCGACATGAAAGTTCAACAAACCGTCATTCATAATCAGAATGTGCTTAATGGTGATATCTATATATGTGAATAAAAGGTAAACGGGGCGTTTTTAGAATTAAGGCTTTCTTAATCTCTTTTGAGGAACATTGACTACTTCTTCTCTAATTGGTGTGTCTGAACTGTTTGAAGTTTCTTACGGTTAGTCATTCACAAGTGGCTAGCTTGTGTGAGATAACTTGATGGTTTAGACATATCGATGGTTTAGTAGAAAGAGATTGAAATCCTTGGTTTTAGAAGCGTGAGTTGATTGCATTGCGTGAGGACACGGCAATGGTTTCGTCTGGGGTATTTTGGTATGTGCTAAAACACATACCTTTTCTTTATCAAAAATGACCCAAAACAACCAAGATAAAGCCGTTTATTGCTAATATTTGTGGTTTTCTTGAGTTTGTGCTTGTGCAGGTATGGATATGTAAAAACAAGCAAAAAGGACCCAAATCAGACATAAATCTGAGCACGAGAGACTAAGAGAGCTTAAGCTGAGCCGGAAGGTCAGAATTATGCATTTTTGAAGATTTCTAATCTCTGAGGATGATTTGTGAAGATTTGATCAAAGTTTGATGAATTGGCAAAAATGCCCCTCAAGTTTCAACAATTGGCAAGAATGGTCCTTAAAGATTCAGAAATTGCAAATTGGCCCTTGGTTTATTTGAGGATTGGCAAATTTAGTCCCTTGAAGATAATTTCCAGATTTACATTTGTGGCCCCTGAAGTTTCAACCTTTACATGATTGGTCCCTTTGGTTACACTTTTGTCACTACAAGTCCTAATACAATCCATTTGGATCCAATATTTAAACCATTCGGCCCAAATGACAATACTACATCTCATGGCCCAACATCTAAAAATCCAACCCACTAACCCAAATCCACTACCCGGCTAATACTACTCCTACCCGAATAAAACCTTTTACCCGTTCCCTACCCAAGTCAACCCAATGACCCGGTCAAAGATATTTGAAAAACAATATTATAACCCATCCGCGCCCCAAACAGTACCCAATTTATCCCACCTCCTTCCTCCTCCCAAACACCCCCGTACACCACCAATCCCACACCCAAACAACCTACCTCGTACTAAGAATCCTTCTAGAAACCTTATCCCAGCTGACAAGTCAGATATTGAGTGCCACATGGCCAACTGTCACACAACTATTGGTCAAAACACCTCATTGAGCTATATGGTGTAATCTGATTGGACAAAGAAGCAATGGAGGAATGAATGGCTCAGAATTGCTTCTAGGATCTTCTCAAAGGGCATCCCATGACCTCCTCAAGGCTATTTAAAGACCCTCTTGGCTCATCAACAACTCGTGCAATCCTTCAATTTCATTTTAGCTTATTATTGTTGTTTTCAGTAGTTCAAAAATGTTTCTTTAAGTTTTTGTGTACTCTCAAGCTCTTGTAACCTTATCTCAGTTTTAATAAAAGTTTTAAGCTTTTTTGAATTTTATCTTGCCTTTATGTTTTTAAATGAATAATAAGCTATATTGAATAATGGGATGAGCTTATTTTAGCTTATTGTAGCTCTAGTAAGTTTACCTTGCACCTCACTGTCACTTACAATCAATTCATTCTCAAAACTGCTTGGTCAACGAAAGTCAACTCATGGTCATGATTGGGTCAGAAATGGATATGGGTTAATGTTGATGATGGTTTTGGTTATTGGTTGGTGTTTTTGATACTGTTACTATGCTCAAATTTCCATGGATCTCTTGTAAGTGCTAGTTTTCATCTTACATTTAGCTTATAAACAGTAGGTGTAGCATTTATCTTAGATCTGTTTAAGTATTGTTGTTTACTGTTTCATTAGCTTTAATCTAGTATAATATATCTGTTTTAGTGATTTGCATAAGTTGTTTTGGTATTAAAGCTTGATCAGATTATATTTTACATCTAAAAGGGGTGTTTGGTTTGTCCTATAAATCTGAGTTTAAGACTGTTTTGGTAAAGGATTTTTGTTGCATCTATCTCTAATATCATTATTATCATCATTTCATCACAAACTTACACAAGTTTTATACTGAAAGTCAACATTGATGTGAAACTGATCTTGTGTGCTTATCTGTTGGAATCTGTCAACTCAAAATCATTCAAATAGGTTCAAAACTTGTTAAGCTTGCTTGATAAACTTTCATTACATCATATTTCACCAAGATCAATCCTAAATTTGCATAGGAATCTCATCAAAGTCAAAGTTCAACTGATTTTCAAAAGTAAAAAATGTGTCAAAAGTGGAATTATGCAGAACTTGCAGAGTGTGCACAGGTTTCAATAAGGGTTTGTAGGGTCTGATTTTTGGCTCAGGTGTAGTCCACCAGGTGGTCTTTAAAACTCACTATCTGTTTTTAGCTTAATCTCTCTAGATAAGCCAGTGCATAAGCTCAAAGTGAGGGTCTGTTCACTGTATGCTGTTCCAAAACAGTTAACTCATTTCCTTGTCAAACTGCTTATTAGAGCTTAAGAGTAGTTAGATTTAGCTTAAATTAGCTTATATTAGTATAATTTTAGGTCTGTAGAAGTTTGGTGGCTGATTGTCACTGATTGCTTAATTATAAGTGCTTATTTGGTATCCAATTACACTGCAGCCCTTGATTTCTACACATAAGCCCCATATTTCTTATTTTTCATAAAACCAGAAGAACTTTTTACAATTTTCCTGAAAATTTCATCAATTTTGGTCACCATTTAGTATTTTTCTTAATTAAAATTAGTTTTTAATCACTTTTAAATAGGTTTTATTGTAAATAATTAAGAAAAAGCTCAAAAAAATAATTTTTCAATTTTAATAGTTTAAGATAAATATAAAAAGCATAAAAAAGATTTTTCCATATTTTTCCCCTTTTATTTTGTATTTTTCACAATTTAAATTAGATTAAATTAGTTTTAAATTAGTAGAAAATAGGAAATTAATCTGAAAAATAAAAAAATAGTTTTGAAAAGTCTCTTATGATATTTTAGATCTTTAGAAAGTAGTATCATATTTTTCTCCCTAAATTCCATAATTTTTAGAATTTAATTTAGATTAAATAGTTAAAAATTAGTTTTTAATTTAATTAAAATTCAAAAAAATCCAAAAAAATAGTTTTAATTCTAAATTAGTTTTTACATATCATTTTTAGTATAAAAGTCATTTTTAGGCATTTTTAGGATTTAATTTAGACGTAGTTGCATTTTAATTACGTTTATTTAATTACGTTTAGTTATAATCGCACTTAGGATTTCCCGTAATAGATTCCCTTAATTACTTTCCCTATTCCCGTAGTTTAATTAACAAAAACAAACAAATCAAAACATCGAGCATTAAATTCCAAACCAAGAACGACGTTGGCAATTCACGCCTCGTTGGGAAAACGATTCGGGTTGTCTAATCCGTATACACAATCACACACGGGATTTGATTTATTATTCTTTTTCCTAAGAGAATTTAAATCTATCTTCGTGATTATTTTTTATATCGATATTGAGGTTTTATCCACACACATAACCCTTGAGCCTTCATTATCATAGATTCAGTGTCCGAGCCGTTTTAAGCTTCTTACGGTTAGTCATTCACAAGTGGCTAGCTTGTGTGAGTTAAGCTTGACGTTTGCTTTGGCACTAATCAATGACCTATCGCATTACTAGATCATTAATCAACTAAGACAAGAAACACCAATCAATATTTAATAATTAAGTTTCATACTTCCTAAGCAAACACACAAATAAATTAGCCGGACATAGAAAACATGCAAGTATACACACAAATAATCAAAGACATAATTAAATTAATGAAGTAAATACTTATCTTGATGTAAGATAGGGTTTAAAACCCTAAAATACTGTACAGGACACCTTAGGTTCGGTTTTAGGTTTTCACTCCAAAAGACTCTCCCCACAAAGACTGAAAAATTCGGATTCTATATATAAGATTACATATGCGACGGCTTCACCTTATGTTTAGTGACGCCGTCGTGTCGCCGTCATTAGGGTTTCGTCTTGGCCACGTTAACCTTGCGACGACGTCACCTTATGTCCGTGACGCCGTCCTCTTCAGCTTCTGACGTCGTCTGGATTGCATCTAGGCCGTCTAAGTAGCGACGGCCTACTCTTTTACATTAGACGTCGTCACTTGAAAATACGAGTTTTGGGTTCTGTATCGTCACAAAAATCCTGGGACGGCGTCACAATTTAGCACTTGACGCCGTCACCTTCTAATTTCAGCAACTGTGAGTGTCTCGATTTTGACTTTGGCCATTTTCTTCATATATTCGCGCCTTTTCGTCCAAATAAGTGCCATTCCAGCATTTTGCCTTCAAGAGACCTAAAAAGTGAAAAGGAACGATATTAAGCAATAACGGATACAAAAGTGATCAAATTAGGACTAAAACGACCCCTCAAAATGGTACCTTTTAAAACCTTATCAAGCACTCTCATGTGGAGCTTAAGAACATTCCTCAACCGTGGAGAACCCTCTACATCATCATTACCAAATCGGTCTCTGGTCGTGATAGTGGTTATGAGCATCCCAAGCTCATGGAACTACAAATCTTTTGGTCATTAATCAACAAAAAGGACATCGAAATTGAACCACTGTTATGGGAAGACATGATGTCATTTCTCAAAAAACTTGGCTCAAAGATTCCCTATGTCAGATACACAAAACTGTTGATCTAGAGAGCACTTGGACTTCATCCTGATATTCCCAAGAGGCTCAATGACCCTGACAATCACGATATGTTGACTGAGCCTACCCTATCAGTCAGAATCAAAGAATCGTCAACAAAGAAACAGGGTGATGTGCTACCTGATCACCTTTTGACTAATGAAATCAAAAAGCTCGAGACATACAAAAGATATCTGGTAGAAGTAAGTGAAGGCAAAGTTGGTCATCTCGATGAGAAGTCTTTTGGTACACCTATAAGGAAAACCAGAAGAGGAAGTGGAGGAAGTGCTGCAAGCACTGAGAGTCAGAGGACGTTCCCCAGGAGGAATCCTCTACGTAAGAGGACAAGTCCCGCCTAAGAAGCTGTTGCTATTCCCGTATCTAATCATGAACCACAAAGACAGCTAAGAGACGAGGACTCTGAGGGTACTGCATCAGATGAAGAGACTTTCTACTCTGAAACTGCTAAAGATGACACTACAATGGTATCTAAACCTCCTAGTCCTCCAGCTGATCAAGGAAAAGGGAAGACTCCAGTACTTGTGCCTTATGAAGAAAGCTCAAGCTCAGATGAAGAGCAACTGGATAAATCATACAGGAAGAAGATCAAATTCGTGAGACTTCAACACGTCGCACAAAAATTTGCTAAAGAACAAATGGGTGGCCCCGGAGGGTCGAGTGGTGGAGCTCAACCTTCACCAGGTCCTGATGCGGTTAATCAACCCGATAAGGGATCTGGTACCACCACTTTGGTACAACAACAAACACGTGTGGAGGACACTCTTGAATATGACTTTGAAGAACCAGAATCTGAGAAGTTAGAGAAGGTAAAAGCTGATGAAGAAGCTGCAGCTAAAGCCAAAGCTGATGAAAAAGCTAAGTCTAGAAATAAAGAAGACGTTGAGTATGATAAGTTTCTTCTAGATAGTCCTGCACGATCAAAGGAAGAAACCTCTGAGCCACCAAAGGACCCGGAGTCTCCTCACATCTCTTCGTCTTCAGATTCATCTTCTCACTCTTCACCACCACCATCAAAGAAATCAACCAAATCATCATTTAAATCAGTAAAGAAGCCAACTCCATCTTGGATCTCTCAATCAAAGAATCGAATCGTTAAAGCTGTAAAATGAGTCAGAAAGAAAGATATTCTCTACAGAAAGTTGAATTTTTCCTTGCTGACCAAATACAACATCTTCATGACGAGCAAGACGAGATGAAAGTTGAAAGGGAGTATGTCCAGAAGCTTATGAAAGATGATCTTCAAGGGAGCATGGACGAGATGATCAAAGGATACTCTCATAAGTTCCTTATGGAGGTCGTTCCGAAACTGACAAAGGAGATTGATAACGCTACACGCGTCGTTCGGGGTCAAAGGAACTTCCTTTTCTTCGATCAAGTTTTATAACACCCTAGGCAGTGAACCTAATCGTTGTAGTGTAGTATTAGGGTAAGCCACGGGTATTGATATCTTTCTCTAGGGGAATAGTGTCGTTAGGCTGAAGTGTATGTCCATTTAAGTCTAAAGGTGATGGATGATTATTTTTGTATTTTTATATTTTATGAAATGGAAAGGTACGAATCTCGGGGTTTGGATTTGGGGGTTGGTATTTCTACCGATTACTCTACTTATCTAATTAACTAAGCTAAGGATAGTCTATGTCTATTGTTGTGTGCTCGTATGATGATTTAAAGATGTGTTTACTTAGGTTTTATTACTCCTTAATTATCTCCTATTGGTGGTTGAATTGTCACGTCCTTATTCTTAATCGCGTTGTGTGTCTAAGGTCGTAGGGTATGCGTATGTTCCCTAACTCTTTGAACTTACCAAAGGGTCTCGTCTACAAAACCCACTAGGGATAATAAACTCTTACTCTAAGGCACTCCTTGGATGGTTTAGCTTACAACTACTCAAGGAGTTATATTCTAAGGTTCACAAAGATTTAATCAAGCATTTATTACACAACGAATGACCTATCGCACTACTAGATCATTAACAATTAAGATAAGAGACAACCAATTAATATTCAATAATTAAGTTTCATATTCCCTAAGCAAACACACAAGTAAATTAGCCGGACATGGAGAACATGCAAGCATACACACAATCAATCAAACATAGGATAAACATAATGATAAATTGAATATATGGATTAAGATATAATCAACAAACCATTACAAGATGTTTTCGGAGTGATTGAAACCTTCAAAGTTGCTGGAAAAACACCTATCTAAACCCTGGAATCGGAGTTAGGGTTTAGAGGCTACAAAAAGTGAAGTTATAATGTTTTATTTATAGGCAGATTTTTTGTCTTCAAAGAGTGATGGCATCACACTTATAGATTGACGGCGTCATGACCATTTTTTCACCAAATTGTAGATTTTCACGTTCCGGTCATGTGGGCTTTTGAACCACCTAAATCCGAGTTCGTATGCAAAAGTTATGGCCAAAACAATATCAACTACTTCACGCGCATGCTGTGATAGTCTTGATCAGCTTGTGACGGCGTCACCTTGTGGTTGTGACGCCGTCCCCTTCAGGCGCTGTGATAGTCTGAGTTGTGATGGCCTACTCTTTTATAACTTGACATCGTCACTTGAAATAATGAGTTTCGGCTTCTGTCCCATCACAAAATCCTCCGACGGCGTCGCGTATAAGCTGTGACGCCGTCACCTTGTCCTTCAGCAGCTTGAGTGTCTCGATTCTTGACTTTGGCAATTTTCTTCGTATATTCGCACCTTTTCGTCCAAATAAGTGCCATTACAGCCATTTGCCTTCAAGAGACCAAAAAAGTGAAAAGGAACGATATTAAGTAATAACGGATACAAAAGTGATCAAATAAGGGCTTAAATGACCCCTCAAAAAGGTACATTTTAAAACCTTATCAGAGATGTATACCAGACAACTTTATCCGAATCTCTTACATTTAGCCAAGCAAGCCATGAAATCAACTCCAATGAATTTGAGCATCAATCCAGTTGAATCCACAATCTTCTCAGATGATGAATTGGTGAACCGGCTCGTAGCGCAAATGTCAAAACGCTTTGCAACGTTTGCCTCCCATGAAGCTAAACTGTTTGAAGCATTGCTGGAATACCAACTCAAGTCATCATTCAGAGAAGAAGCTGTAAGGCCTAAGCGTTCAAGAGATGATGAAGACAAAGATCAGGATAAGGATAAAGAGCCCAAACGCACAAAGAAGTCTGGTGAATCATCCTCTATTCGGTACTCGATGCAACCTCCACCACAAAGGACTCCAGCTCAACAAAGATCACCTCCTTCCTCTTCTGCAGATAAACCTTAGGATTCTGAGACACCACCCCAGACTCAGAAAACTGGTGACCACTTTGAGTATACGGGTGGTGACGATGAAGAATACCATGAGCCCCAACAACAACCCGCCTCTCCCGACAAAGTACAGAAACCAGAACCCTCATCTAGGCCTAAGAAACAGAAGAAGAAGGCGCCCAAGGCTGACATCCTATCATGGCTAGATGAAGATACCACAGAGGAATTTGAATGGTTTTCTACACTTGTTAATTCCACTCCCTACCCTGCTGAAGGTCAAGATCTAGTAGACGGTAATACATTGGAGCATGCTAAGATACTGCAAGAAAAATTTCGAGTAAAGAAGATGACAAAGTCTGAGTTGCGGAGAATCAAGAATGAAGCTTTTCAGCTGTTAAAAGATAGCTCAGAAAGTGCCATCGAGGTCGAATATGACCTTGAAAACATTGCTCGAGCTATGTCTAACAACATGGACTGGCTCAACCCAGAAGTAAACATCGACTTTACAAAACGGGACAACCCTCCATATTACACCGACTGGTCAAAACCCCTACCTACAATTGGCCAACCTGACCCTAGAATTCCATTCCGATATTTCTTCATAAAAGACTTGAAATTTCTTCTACATGGTGGCGATGGTTCAAGGAAATACGCTACATCTTTGACACTTCCATTCCCGGCAGCAATATACTCTAACTGCATAGCCATCGAGGAAAGATCTAACCACTTGTTCTCCAACAAAGTGGAAGAGTATAACCGAGATGCAATGTATGGGATTCACCATTGGCCAGAACGCCGAAGAATCTACTACAAACGCTGCCAGGTTCAGAAATCTCAACATGAAGTGTTCAGTAGTAAAAGTATCGTTGCCATCAAACACGTTGATCTTTCGTTAAAATGGGACTACACTTTTCTCAAGAATATTGTGGTCAAAAGGCAAGACGAAAGGGATTAGGCATTCTCTGAAGCTGACTTTGAGAATTTGTTTATCAACGACATTGAAGACATGTACCTTGCCAAAGTATAGGGTCGCATGAGATAATTTTCAACTGAAGTACAACGTGAATTCATCAAGTCATTGCTCATCTTCATCAGACGCATAGTCATCAAAGAACGTGTAGAAGATCTCCAGCTTGCAGTTGAATCTTATCAGACCCGTGTCAACTTCACTCCACCACAGCTTGATCTTCCCGACATCAACCAGCTATCACAATTTACACTCATCAGCAAACCATTTGGCGTCGTTTACCGCAGTGAACTTCAAAGAAATTGCTTAATGGCGTGTAGAGATCTTTACAAGTTTGGAGATCACACTTTGAAGATGGTTAGGGACGGATTGGCTTATCGGTTGAAGGATATACATCATAAGATTGTGTATCCTAAGCGATGGAATTCTCAGGATCAAAGGGATGTGAAGAGGATCATCACGATGATTGATGAACGGTTGTATCGAAGGGATCAGTTCAGAAGATTGGAAAGCTATGTTGGTGGTCGACCCAGGATTAACATCACTGGCTTTCAACGCCTGATTCACACTCCTGGCAACATCTCTGGACTACCTGGTACCCCTTAACCTGCTTCTTTCATTATAACTTTGGATGTATGATTTATTATGTCTATGGCTTGTGTACACATTACAGTGTACAACCCACACTTGTAAATAAAGGACCCTGTGGTACGCTTCAGTGCCACAATCCTTATAAAAGGAGCGAAAGCTTCTTACTTTTGAGTCAAACCTATCAAACCTTTCACTTTTCAAGGTTTTGCTCAAAAGAACAAGTACTTCCCCCTGTGATTTTTCAAAACCTCAACTGTTTATATCACTCGTTGAGGGGGAGTATTTGACTTGAAAATCTTTGTTCACAAATCGTTCTTAGTGGTCATCTTCCCACAAAACTCAAAATGGTCATATTTATTCTCAACATTTCTTCAAAAATAACATTTATATGCCATTATTAAGGGAGAGAAAATTAAGTGATAAGAAATATTTTGTGTTTTGCTCATGAATTCTCGTGTGAAAAGACTTCAACCCACGAATTGACGAGATCGTAACTGTTAGTAACTCGAAAAGACTTGTCCGGGACGGGTAATAATTTCAAGCTAGTTCGCTAGTGATGTAAACGTGTCTCGCAAAGGACTTGTCCGAGTAGAATGTACCATTCGAGAAACTCTTGGTAGACATGAACTTTGACGGGTTTGACAACCTTTCGGGGTTGTCCACACCTTCAAGATAGTTATTAGAGCTAGTTGTCACCTAAAAGCTGACAATGTATCTCTTTAACTATACAACGTAATCGTGTCTCGCAAGGGATTGTCTATCTTGAGTCGATCAATTCAAAAAGTGCGCGCTTTTTCCTCACTGTGCAGATTTCCGTCAAAACTCTAAAAGCACATGTGGAGGGGGAGTATTTCTGCTAAAAGATAAAAATCTCATAGTGGTTCAAACATGTTTTTCATTTACAAACCCTTTGAGAGACTTTCTTGAAAATGGTTTTTATGGCAATGGAGTTATAAGGAGATTAAGGTTAGGAATAACCTTCCTATGATCCGCCAGAGCCGTAGGGATCTACCCAAGGACACTACCAATAGTTAGAATTTAGAAGTCCTTAGGAATGAGTATAAGAAGGAGAAATGAGAATCGGAGAAAGAAGGAGTTAAAGAATTAACAAGAAAAGCAAAGAAAAGGGTGAAAAGAAATAGCCCTCCAGATTATTCAACTTAGGGCAGACACCGGGTTCAATTCATATGTTACTGGTTGTCACTAGATGACACCGGTATTGAAGATTAAAAGTCGTCATGGACCCAGTGACGCATGCACTAAACCTTCTTAGCCACTCAAGTTTCTCTCAACAGAAGCTTGTTTCATTCTCACATGGAACCCTACATTAACTATCGACTTTCTCTTAGAGATTGCTGGTATTGAAGAAGGAGACCCTCTCCCTAGTCTCCGCTCAGGAAAACCAAAACGCACTATTGAGTGTAGAGCCACGAGATTCATCAAAAGATCTCTTAGGTACACTTGACATTTCATCACTTGATGTTCAACAATAAGAACATCAGTGGTACGTTATCGAGTCCTTCACAGATCTTAGCAATCTGTCGAGAACATTTATGAGAGGTTCACATCTGTGATCCTCAGTGATTGAATGGAAACTCCTGCTAGGGTCAACATCAAACAGCTCTGACAGCAGGTCGCTTTGGTAACTCCCCGTGGATTACGCTTAGTGGTCTCAAATAGTCTACAGTCGTGAGGTGATGCTTCGGTGTACCTCAGCGACTCATCTGAATCGTAGATGTACTTCGGTACATCGCGTCATCTCACTTGTGGGACCCTGGTTCAGGAACGGCCTTTGTGAGAATTAGAGTTATGTTTTCACACTATGTTGTTAACACTCTCGAAGTTCAAACTTGTAAGTGCCGGAACCCGCTTATTACTAACCGTTTTCATGTTTTCTTCTTATGGAAGCTCTGGAGCGGAATGATCGTGCAGATTCTTTGCATGCTCATGCCAACATCTTCACTAATGGAAGTTCTATCTAAAAGCAACACAAAAGTCAGAATGATTCTTCGTCAAACCAAAGAATCTACAATGTTAAAGACTTAAAGAACTTCATCAGTACTGAAATCCAAAGTCAAAGAGCGTATGAGCGTGTTGAAGAATGACGTGGAGACACTGGAGCAGTGAAGCAGACCTGAGGAAGACTTGATGCAGACAACTACAACATACTATCACTACCATCACAAAGAACAATGATCAAAGAACAAAGACAAAGATGACGTCAAAGCAGAACTGTTCAAAGAAGACAATTTCTCTACACTGGAGAGATTGTCCGAATCAAGGCAAATCTTCTCACAAGAAAGAAGAATGTCAGAAGACGTCAAAGCTACTATTACATCAATGCCTTCACAGTTTATAGTTATCATCACCAACACTTAGGGGGAGATTGTTGGAATCACTCCTTAACCTTAATCAAGTGTTAGTGATTAACATGTAATAGTTAGCTTATTATGGCCTTTATGTTTGTTATTAGCCTTAGGCTTATGTAGAAGGCCCATAAGCCTAGGCCTAGCCCAATAAGGAAAAGGATTGGAACTAGGAGTGTTGCCCTAGCTTCCCTCCTATAAATACCCCTTGTAAACCCTCACTTAAGGGTTGGTTGTTCAATTTACTCTTTCACTCATACCTTATGCATAACCTTTCATACTTGTACGTGTGTGTGTGTGTTCGTGTATTGTTCAACCGCCTCTATCTCTTCTCTATTTCTTGTAGTGATACTTGTGTGGTAAAACTAGTGACCTAACAATTAAAATACCAACATCTAAAAGAAAATGTTAAAACCTCAAATATCAAGACATCCTTGGATGCTCCTGAATTTGATGCAGTTTTTGAAATCAGCAAACGTGATGAACAGATTCGAGCTCATTGTAACACGATCAGAAAAATGAGAACCCAAATTTCACAATTAAAGGGTGAAAAGAACAATGTGACAGGCTCCCAAATGCCTCCTCCTTTAGATTCTCAGAGTTCTCAGACCTTTCATCTTCAAAACTTGGTTAATGTTTTACAAAAGGAAAATGAGAGTTTTCTTGAAGAAAATGAAAAGGTGAAACAACACTTTAAAGAGTTATATGATTCAATCAAAGTCACTCGTGACAATAACAATGAGATAATAACGTCTTTACAAAAGGAAATTGAGAATCTGAGGAGTCAAGTAAAAGGGAAAATGCCACTCGTCTTTAATGAGAATGTTGTATCAAAGTCATCTGCTGACTGCAAATACTGACTATTAAATACATTCCTCCTCATCTTAGAAATAACAAACTTGCGTTTCATAACTATCTCGCTCACCTTAAGGATAGTCTAGAATGTCTCCGAGAGATCGTAGAAGAGGATTTCATTAGAGAAATTAGGTTTGCTTGCATTCAGGCCAAACGATCTCAAGAGCTGTTAGAATGTTTAAGAGCTACCTATCCTAAATCTTTTTTTGAGAAAGGTAAAGCTGTGATGCCTTATTCTATGCCAAGCATTCAGAAAGTAAATTTTAATGTGCCTTCAACTAGCTCATATCCCAGCACTTCTAAACCTGTAATGCACAAGGTAGCCCAACCAACTAATGTTCCTAAAATTCCCTCTACAAGAGTAATCAGTGACACAAAGGCAAGTGGGTCAAAGCCTTCAGGCAATACAAAGCAAGATAGGACCTCGCAAGCTAAGAATGTGCAATGGAAGAAAGTAGAAGACCACCCTAGGAACATTAAGTTTGAGTTGAATAAAATGAATCGTGTTGATTCTAGTATTAGCTCTAAGCGTACTGTAATTAATTCGAATTCAGCCACTTTTGGCAAAACATGTAATGATGATTGTTTGGTTTCTGTTACTAATCATGAATGTGGTGTGAATGAGTTGCTTAATACTGCTAAATGCCTTGTTAAGGTAGTGAATACAAAAAATCAAGCTAAGAAGGCTAGAAAGCAATGGCGAAAGAAGGTTAGAAAACATTAGAAACCCACAGGAAGGAAATTTAGTAACATAGGTTATCAGTGGATACCTACTGGCCGCAAATTCAATCTTAATGAGATGTGCCCTAAATTATCTAGATCAATGCCCATTAGGAAATGGATGCCTACTGGTAGAACTATTCCTTTAAGAAGTGAACATACTTTGAGTAGGACAAATATGGACACTAGCATTGCATCTATCCCTGATGATTCCATTGTTTCTACTTCTGATGTGGGTGTTCCAATCTATGTTACTAACCAAATGGAACCCATTCTTTCATGGGGATCCCAATTATACAGTTATCCATTCTTGTATGTGTTCAATTGCAGATCGTTCAAATCGTTCTGTGGTACCTGGACTTAGGCTGTTCCAAGCATATGACTGGAGACCGGTCACGGCTCATGAACTTTGTGTGTATATTTATCGGGACTGTTAGATTCGGGAATGATCATTTCGGTGCAATTATGGGTTATGGAGACTATGTTGTCGGTGATAGTGTTATCTCCAGGGTATATTACGTTGAAGGTCTTGGTCATAACTTATTCTCTGTCAGTCAATTCTGTGATTCTGATCTAGAAGTGGCCTTCAGAAAACATACTTGTTTCATTAGAGAACTTGATGGTAAAGAACTTTTAAGAAGAACACGTGGTTCAAATCTATACATCATCTCTATCGGAGATATGATGAAGTCTTCTCCAATTTTCTTGTTGTCAAAGGCTTCGAAAACAAAGTCATGGTTATGGCATCGTCGTTTCAATCACTTGAACTTCGGCACCATAAATGATCTCTCCAGAAAGGACTTAGTTGTAGGCTTACCTAGACTAAAGTATGAGTTTGTCAATAAAGAATCATCCAAACAGACAATGGAACTGAGTTTGTCAATAAAGAACTTAGTGAGTTTTATGAAAGTGTTGGAATCAGTCATCAAAGAAGTGTTCCACGAACTCCTCAACAGAATGGTGTAGTTGAAAGACGAAATCGAACTCTTGTGGAAGCCTCAAGAAAAATGCTGATTTACTCAAAGGTTCCAATGTTTCTCTGTGCTGAAGCCATTGCCACTGCATGCTACACTCAAAATCGATCCCTAATTCACACTGCTTATGGAAAAACTCCATATGAACTTGTCCACAATTGAAAACCTAATCTCTCATTCCTTCGTGTGTTTGGTGCATTGTGTTATCCAAATAATGAGGGCCAAGACTTAGGCAAACTTAAAGCTAAAGCGGACATTGGAGTATTTGTAGGATATGCACCTAGCAAAAAAAGATACCGAATCTACAACAAAAGAACCCAAAATATCATGGAAACCATTCACGTTACGTTCGATGAGCTGACCGGTCCAATGGCTCCAGGACACTCCAATTCTGGACCCGCATCTTCAAGTAGTCCCATTAGTTCTACTCTTGTATTCGATTCTACGCCAGCAACTCCTTATGTACCTCCTTCAAAAGATGACTTGAAGAAACTGTTTGATCCAATGTTTGATGAACACTATGAGCCAACTACTAATGATCTGTCAATTCCATCAATAGAGGCTGCTTCTATCTCTGTCAATGAAGTTAATCCTTCAGCTTCTATGTCGTTAAGTCAAGAAGGGCCTGCTGCTGATCACTCTGTCTCATAAACAAATCATCACTCATCGAGTGTACATCATGGAATTGTTTCTGGCACCCTTGATGGAGAGAATCCCTTTCCTACTCCTGAAGATGCCCCCTTTGAAAACATATTTGCTCCTAAATCATCTTCAGAACCATCTTCATCAAGAGACATTGACTCTGCTACTTCAGTTCCTCAACAACAACCACACGAACACCTTAGAAAATGGACACATGATCACCCATTGGACAACATCATTGGAAATCCCTCTCATCTTGTATCCACTCGCAAACAACTTGCAACTGATGCCTTATGGTGCTTCTTTAACTCTGTACTATCCAAGGTCAAACCAAAAGACGTTAAAACTGCAATGAATGAAGACAGTTGGTTCAATGCCAAGCAAGAAGAAATTCATGAGTTTGATCGACTAGATGTATGGGAATTAGTACCTATTCCTTACTGTGCTATGATCATTGCTCTAAAGTGGATCTTCAAGGTAAAACTTGATGAGCATGGTGATGTATTAAAGAAAAAGGCTTGATTTGTTGCAAAAGGATACCGTCAAGAGGAGGGTATTGACTTTCAAGAATCATTTGGTCCAGTTGCTCGTATCGAAGCAATCAGAATCTTCTTGGCTGATGCTGCAAGTAAGAACATGGTAGTCTATCAGATGGACGTAAAGACGGCTTTCCTTAACAAAGATCTTAAAGAAGTTGTATACGTCAACCAACCAGAAGGTTTTGTGAATCCAGAGCATCCTACTCATGTCTACCGCTTAAAGAAGGCTCTTTACGGCTTGAAGCAAGCTCCAAGGGCATGGTATGATACGCTATCAAATTTTCTTCTATCCACTGGATTCAGCAAAGGAGCAGTTGATCCGACATTGTTCACCAGAAAGTCAGGCAAACATTTAATTCACGTTCAAATATATGTTGATGATATTATCTTTGCCTCGACTGACCTAAATGAATGTGATCGTTTTTCTAAGGAGATGGGCTCTAAATTTCAAAATTCAATGATGGGACAAATGTCATTTTTCTTGGGATTACAAATTTCACAAAGTCTCGGAGGCATATATATTAATCAATCTAAATATGCAAATGAAATTTTAAAGAAATTTGGATTTGACACTTGTGACACCGTTGACACTCCCATGGTGGAACGTACCAAACTGGATGAGGACCACTTAGGGATCATGATAGATCAAACAAAATATCGAAGTATGATTGGATCCCTGATGTACCTCACAGCCAGTAGACCTGATATTCTGTTCGTTGTATGCATGTGTGCTAGATACCAGGCTAAGCGAACCATAAAGCACCTTGAAGTGGTTAAATAGGTCTTTTGGTATCTCCAAGGAACCATCAACATGGGACTTTGGTACCCGAAGGACACCGGTATGTCACTAACAGCCTATGCAAATGCTGACCATGCAGGATGTCAAGATACAAGTCGAAGTACGTCTGGAGGTGCTCAGTTTTTGGGTGATAAGCTTGTGAGCTGGTCTTCAAAGAAACAAATGAGTACTTATATATCCTCTACAGAGGCTAAATACATAGCCATGTCATCTTGTTGTGCTAAAATCCTATGGATGAGATCCCAATTATCTGACTATGGCTTTGAGTTCAACAAAATCCCTCTGTATTGTGATAACAAAAGTGTCATTGCTCTCTCTTGCAACAACGTCCAACATTCAAGAGCAAAGCACATTGACATTCGACATCATTTCATTTGGGAACAAGTGGAAAAAGGTGTGGTGGAACTCTATTTTGTAAGGACTGAATACCAGTTAGCAGACATCTTCACCAAAGCTCTTCCTAGAGAACGTTTTGAGTTTATCCTTCCACGACTTGGTATAAAGAGCCTACAACCGGAAACACTCAAATGTCTTCAAGAGGAAGAACAGGAGTAAAAATGGTTTCTTTCTTCATCTATCACTTCTATATATTTATTCAAAAAGCAAAACACAAAATTTCAAAACCTACAAAAGATAATATAAAAATATAAAATTTTCATAAAATCCATAAAAATTTGAAAATCTTGTAAATTTCCAAAAATATTGTTATCTTGTCATGCTTTTTTATTATTATTCGATATCATCTACGGACTTTGTGTTGACATTCAAAGAAAGTCACGGGTTTTTAGATGTTCTTCGAATGTACATAAATTGTTTAAAAAAAATGAGGCGGAGAAAAATGGTGGTTTATTGTCATTTCAGGCAGTAACCCGTTTTAAAAGGAAAGAACAGAGCCATGCTTAATCTTATTTTTCAAATCTCATGCTCTGATTCTTAAAACAAATATTTGTCACCAAAAAGACAAATGCTTTCTTTCCAAATATTTTTCCGTCTAAAGATTCTTCTGAAAAATATTTGTCATCTAATGAAAACGAAATTGCTTTGAAAATACCTCGGACTCCATTTTTGAAAATCATCTATGCTTTTCATTTGTCAAAATCTGTATTTCTCACTCAACCACCTGTGTCCTTGATTGAGGGGGAGAATGATTTCAATCGAGTTAAAAAGAGTATTTTTCAAAACAATTGGCATGAAAACGAGCAAGGTCTACTTTTGGATAATCAAAATGAACAATGTTTTATACAAATGGTTAAAGACCTAGGCTATTGTTATGTTTTCAAAAGATATTTATGCTTGAATGGTCAATGAAGTTTAAAGTCTCAAAATCTAATCCTTATCAGTTAAAATGTCTTTCAAAAGCAAGTCACTATTCTCCTCAAAAGCTCTCAAAATTTAATTTAAATCAATAGAGATCACAACTCTCAAAGGATTTATAAATTGTGATCGGAGGAGAATTTGTGATTTAAATTGGATTTAAACTGATAATTAGATAAATGGTTTTATAAGTGTTTAGAAAACTCTCCTCCATTCATGTGCCAAACGATTTCAAATTTTCCATGCACATGTTAAGGGGGAGCATCTATTTTAAACCAAAAGGGATTGAAACGTGATTAATTTTTCCAAAGTGCAGGTTCCTTCTAATATGTGCAAAACTCTTTCAAACTCGAGGCACATATTGAGGGGGAGCAAACTTATGAAAACCTCATCCTTCCTCAAAATGCTTTATCTACTTGATTTGATCAGGGAAGTGATGTTGATATCTTTTAGAAAATGGTAATCAAAGAAGTTAATCCTTCCTCTTGCCTTCGTGTGCCAAAACGACTTAAAAAACATGATGCACATGTTGAGGGGGAGCTCTTTCTCTAATAATATCTAAAACAATTCAGGTACAAAATGCTTTGATAATACATCACAAGTATCTTGATTGATTTTTCAAATGGTTTTCAATTGGTTCCAATGGCAGATGAACAATACCAAATAGACCGACCAAATCTACTTTATGTATGGTGATATAAGGATGATAAGGTTAGGTATTTGTTCCCACGATCCGCCAGAACCGGAAGGGACAATCCACTAGATAGTGTAGAAGTCCTTAGGTATGATGAAAAAAAGAGAAAAGTGAGATATGGGAAGAGTGCGGACTGAGACAGAGCTAGTACTGGAATAAACCCAACAAGGTTCTAGTTATGAAGTCTCAGTAAGCACTGAAGGGGTTGAAGAATGAAAAAGAAATGAAACGAGAAAAGGGTGAAAAGAAATAGCCCTCCAATAATTCAACCTTAGGGCAGAAACCGAGTTCAATACATTTGCTACTGGTGGTTACTAAGGTAACACTGGTATTGAAGACAAGACGTCATGGACCCAATGACGGACTGCACTACATTATCTATCGACTTTCTCTTAGAGATGGTTGATATTGAAGAAGGAGACCCTCTCCCTAGTCTCTGGCATAGGAACCAAATGTGCACAATTGAGTCTAGAGCCACGAGATCATCAATAAATCTCATTAAGGACACAATCAATGAAGACTTTCTATTTCACACTATGTGGAAAGAGAGAATATACTTTTAGAGTCCTAAGCATTATCCTTGTAGTTTTGCTAGAACATCTGAGTGATATGCTATCATATTCACAATGAAGATGGAAAGCCTTCTAGAGCCAACATCAAATAAGGTCTTGGTAGGTGGCATGTGAGATCTATCTAATAGATCAACCATGTGATAACTGAACAGAAACAATGGGGCGATTCAAATCTATGAATCAATCCTGGTTCAGGTTATGGATTGACGGATACCTTTGAAAAACCGGTCGTTGTGCTTAAAAATATTTTCTCCAGCACATCGACTGTGTATTAATATTTCAAAATTAAAAGCGTGTTTATGATTGATAAATGAATTTCATTAAAACCTTCGTTGTATTGCAAAAACACTTTATTTTTTAGCAATACTCGATTGTTTTTCAAATCTCTTTTTATCAATTAGTGAATCTCAAATTCGCTGGTTTACTCACTTCGTGTTATCTTCTTTGAGACGTTCCGGTTTGAGAACAGCTAGAGCAGCTGCGAAACCATATCAAGGAGATTCTTCGGAATTATACCTGATCACAGGCAGTACTTATACTGATCAACGGGGAACCGTGCGCCGTGTACCTCAATTCAACGAAAGTGATCAAAGACACTTTCGTGCACTTTATTGCTAACTGTTGTATGCAGGTACGCCCGACGTTTACAGCTGATCAGAATGGAGAGGTCAATCCATAGCCATATGCTCACACAACAAATTCATCTCAAAAGAAATCATGATTAGTGCATCAATGACTCTGATATTCTCACTCCATGCTTCTGCTACGCTGCTACAAATATCATGAGCAAGTAAAGCTTCCGCTACTCTGATGGAAAAATGTCATGATCCTGAAAGTGTGAGCATGTTGGTCCAAAAGTCACAACTTCACATGATGGCAACACAATAAAGGGTGATCCAGAGATTTACTGTGGCTGATGATCTCAAAGAAAGCTCGAAGATCATCAAGATGTGGATTAGTTAAAGACCTCCACTTGAACTATCCAAACATGTAGAATATGAAGAATCAAAGACTATGAGCTGCTGAGAAAGAACCTAATCAAGAATCCAAGAACAATTTAATATAATATCTGTTTGTATTCATTGTAAATTGAGGTGACCTCCCTTAGGGGGAGATTGTTAGGAATTAGAAAATTCAGTCATTAAATTGTCGGTCACCTCAAGTATAAGTATTCGTTAGAAGCTCGTGGTCGTAGTCATGTTATGTTAATGAGTAGTTAGGTAAGTATCATCGTGGAGGACGGACGGGTCTTTACCCACTGTATGCCTGATCCACAGCCCGTTGGTGGCGTTTGTTTGTATGACACTATAAATACCCTCTACCTCCTAAGGTAGAGGGTTGGAGCTTTCAATACCATTTTTCTTTGTTTCACATAGTTCCCAACTCTCTTCCCATTCTCTCTCTAAACATTGTGAACGCCCCATATGGTTTGTGCTTTAATGTGATTGTGAAATCCTATATATTACACTCTAGCACGTCGAATGTATTCTCATGTTTTCAAACACAAAAACTATCTCTGATTGTAAAAATACTTTTGGAAAAACCGTTCGATGTGCGAATCTCTTCTTTTCTCTAGCACGTCAAATGTGTACTCTTTTCAAATACAAAAAGTATTTCTGATTGAAAATTGATCTTTCTCATAAAACCTTCGTTGTAGTGCAAAATTCTTTCTTCTAAGCAATACGCGATTTTTTTTCAAATCAATTTTTCATCAATCAGTGAATCTCAATTCGCTAGTTCACTCACTCCGTGTTGTCTTCTTTGAGACGTTCCGGTTTGAGAATGGCTAGAGCAGCTGCGAAACCCTGTCAAGGGGATTCTTCAGAATTCTACCTTATCACAGGCAGTACTCATACTAATCAACGGGAAATCGTGGGTCGTGTACCTCAATTCAACAAAAGTGATCAAAGACACTTTCGTATGTTTTAGTGCTAACTGTTGTTTGCAGGTACATTTGGACGGTTGCACCTGATCAGAATTGAGAAGTCAATCCAAAGCCGCATGCTCACAGCATCCACAATTAATTTAAATAACTCATGATAAGTGCTAATCTTCATAACTTGGCTCAGATATTTTTATACTATGCTTCTGCTACGCTGCTGCAAATATCTTGAACCAGTAAAAGCTTCCGCTACTCTGATGAAAAGATGTCATGATCCAGAGAGTGTGAGGCGGTCCTAAAGTCACAACATCACATGAAGGCAACACTACAAAGGGTGATCCAGAGATTTACTGTGGCTGATGATCTCAATGAAAGCTCGAAGATCATCAAAGATGTGGATCAGTTAAAGGCCTCCACTAAAAGTACAAATCAATGCGGACTTTGAAGAATCGCTACTAAAGCACAAAGATTACGGTACTTGAAGAATGGAAGTCTTCGAGCTCAGAACAGAAGACAAAGAAAGAATGCTAGGATTCAAAATGTAAATCATGGGGTGACCTCCCTTAGGGGGAGATTGTTAGGAATTGGAAATTCTATTGTGAAGTGTCGGTCACCCCAAATATAATCTAGCATAAGTTAGCTCGTAGACATGTCGTTATTTACATTATTTTGTAGTTAATTAATTAGTTAGTACCGTAGATTACTTTAGTGTAACACCGTGAAGAAGGACGGGTCTTTACCCACTGTATGCCTGATCCACAGCCCGACAGGAGGGCATTTAGTTTGTAACTAAAAATACCCTTCCCACCTAGGGAAGGGTGGTGCTTCTTCTTCAATCTAACCTTCTCTTTTTGTTTATCTCTCTAGAATCACCCTCTCATCTCTTTCTCTCTCTAAAATAATGGCATACTTGTTTAATCATAATCATAGACCACCCGAATCATCTAAACAACATAAAATATACGATCCTACATTAAATTAAGACATAATGGAATTCCTTCCATCAACTCAAATTAGGATTTATAGAAAAACTCTAATTTAGTATCACTCTTTAACCAAAAATTCTAACAATAGTTTTGTGTTTCGTCAATCTAGGAAGAACACCAAAACTACAATCTTCAATCTAGGAAGTGTAGAATAATCAAAAATCCAAAAGGGTTAATGATTCAATTGGTTTGATTGGTAAAACCTCAAATCCCTAATGAATTAGGGTTTTCAGTTATGGGTTGTCTTTAATACCTTCTAGGTTTGAACTATATTGAGTGTATCCATGACACACACACTTTCTAACCTTGATATGTTTTGGAGGTAGAGCAATTAAAGCTATCAGGAACCAAACTTTATGAATAAGGTTTGATCCAACACATTAGACATACCATGATGATGTGGTATCCTATGAGTTATTAGAATTGTGAAACTATATCAGAATTCTATAGATAACTTAATTATCTTTGGACCAAATACTTGTCAATTGGGTCGAGCCAAATTGCATATAAAGTATTTACAAACAAAGTGCATGCAATAATGTATATTCATTGAACAACACAAGAACCTTATGTTCACATGTTCACAAGAAGACATAACTATTCAAGTATTTTATGTTCATGTGTTTACAAGAAAACAGAACATGTTAATAATACATTATAAGTCTTTGAATAATTCAAAGGCCTTATGTTTATGTGTTTACAAGAAAACATAACAATTTTACTATATCTAATTTATGTTATAAGTCATTGATGAATATAAGGACTTTATAATTATGTCTTAACATGTAATCATAATTATACTAACAAAAGTAATCATGAACGCAAACTATTGAGTTCTATAGTAATTTCAAGTTAATTTTATAATTCAGAATTGCGATCATCACTATATAACCATAATTATGTTGACTAAAACATGTAGTCAAATGTTGAAGTATCTTTACACTATATTATGACATTTGAATGTAGTGGGGCAACAAACATCTAACGTGTTCAAGTCCTAGTAGAATCATTATTAGAATGTAGTAGGGCGATAAACATCTCATGTATTTAAGTCCTAATAGAATTCTTATTTACATGTAGTAGGGCATTAAACATCTAACGTGTTTAAGTCCTAGTAGATTTATTAGTTTTCTTACCTTGCGGTCAAGAGATACCAATATTATTGTTGTTCCTTGCACACACTTTGAGATTTCTCCCACTTATGTAAGGTACAACATCATATTATGAAAACAAACAACACACAATTGATTGTTCAAACAATATGATAATGTCATAGATATCATAAGTAGTTTTAGAACCATAACCTTTAATAAGGAATTATAGATTATTATTCTATAGATAACGCTTCAGGAAACATAAAATAAAATGCAATTTTCCTTTAAGCAATGGTTGTTCATATTCGGAAAGTAATGAATTATTTCAAAGCTAGTTTGAAATGACATGGGTGACTAACAGGAAATAAATCCCGTAGCTCCCACTGAAATTGACAACATTATATGAATGATATTTCAGTAATAAAATGCAACTGCTCCCACTGGATTTGTCAACATTGTAAATGTTACATTTCCAGTCGAAAGCATATAGCATTTTTATATACTTTCCTATTCTCTTCAAATGCCTACGAGTAGCATGTACTTAGGTATTCAACAGAGTATATGAAGTTTTACTTGTGTAAACAATGGACTAGCCATTCTTTTATTCAATTAACTTGAATCTTTAGCATGCAATTCCTCCTTTATCGTCTACATAGCCCCAAGGGTAATTAGCACTTTAGGAATAATAAGAGTCCAAGAAGATTACCTAGCATAATATGCTAGTAATTCCTTTACTCTTTGCGGTTTAAACTCATACATCGTAACAATTACAAGATGTTATTTATTTTGGTAGCTCTAAACACAATGTTTCCAGTTACACAAAATATTCTATCTTTCAATTAACTCTAGACCACGAAAGGGTAATGAAAGAGCATACACGAGTTTATCCATTTTGGAATCCTATCTTAGTTAGTCAACTAAGGAGAAAAGATAGGAATAAGTCTCACTCTTCTTACTAGGAAAAGAGACTAAGTTTGTCTTTCGAAGAAAAACAACTTTATTTATGAATTATGTTGCAATAACACAATTAATCATAACATAAAAAGTTAAATTCTAGTATTTTCGATAATTACATTCTCAAAATAATTAACTACCCATTTAATTTACTAATAAGACTAAGATCCATCTTGCAACCCCACTTAATTACCATAGGTCTGACCAGTGCATAAAAAAATAGGACAAGAGGTAAGCGACGAGCGTTAATTGCAAAATGAAACTTTTAGATTTATGAGACTGTTTAAGGCATTAGTATCAAGTAATAATGTCAAAAGCATGTTTAGTTCTCATCTTATGCCTCGGGTTCAAGGTCTGACCAAGCTAACTCGAGATAAGTCGACCAAGTATGAACGTGTAAAATTAACCATATGTCTGACCAGTGAGAAATAATTACCATGGGTTGGAAAAGCCTTTAGGTCTGACCAGAGAAGTCAATCCAAATGCACGTGTTCATAGTTGGATGGCATAGACTTAAAATAAAAAATAGGTATGCACATATAAATGTGGTAAAGTCGTGTACAAAGAAGCATGCAAAACAACTTTGTAACACTAATTTTAAAAAGTTTTGGTAATGACACTGTAGTGATCATCATGGTTCACGGTAACTCCAATCGAACGCACAGGGAGGCAGAGGACCAGGTAAGCGCTAAAGCAATAACCTCGACATCCTTTCGGTGCGACTGTGCGGACCTCTTTGAACCCCCTTGAGTTTGTTCCAGTGGGTGAGTCGTACATCCCAAGTGTCCATAGCGTCTAGTTTTTAAATTCTTGAAAACGTGTTTCATATATTAGGTTACTTTATTTTATAAAAACGATTTTCCACGAATCAAATAGCAGGTCACCATGAGCATGATATATAGGCGAGTAAATAAAGACCAATATTGATGTTATGGTTTTGATACGTATTATTCTATATTGCATACAATTAGGTGTCAAAGCAAGTAATAATGCACATATAGGAATCACAAACATTTAAATATAAACATCAATATATAACTACATATTGTTACGAGTTCTCTTGCGAGTCTTCCCTAAACGGAGAACCATAAGACCGTCGCTAGGATACAATACCTAGATCGCCCCATACATCGCAAAAGCAATTGAGTGGGTCTTGTGGCTGGAAAACACATAAAAACGAATGGCAATCTCAATTAACAAGTAATTACGCAATTTTATGTATTTAATAAATAATATGTAATTCTAATTATCATTATAATTCTAATTAACAATTAAGTTATTCTAAGTAACTTTTAATTCTAATTAGCAAGTAATTCTAATTAACATGTAATTCTAATTAACAATTTAATTCCAATTAACAAAGTAATTCTAATTAACAAGTAATTTAAATTAACAAATTAATTCTAATTATCAATATAATTTAATTTGTGTGTGACTAGTTATTTTTTATTAAAAATTGACAAGTATTGCATATAGTTGTCAAAACAAAATAAAACGAGCAACTAAATTAGGTTTCATGCAGCCTTTTAAACATGTTTATTAATAAGAAACGTGTAACCCATAATCGCAAAAACGAGATGGCTCTCTGATACCACTGTTGGGATTTTAGAACAAGTTAACAAATTAACCTCTACAAGTACGTGGTGGATAAGGATCTAGTAATCGCAATTAGGTTAAACAGGTAATTAATAAACAATTAATTAATATAACAATTAATTAATAAAAGGGATAAAAGAAAACCTAACCTTTCGTGGCTATTTGAATGCAAGTGTAACGGACAATTAAAACCATTACGAAATGAAGCACCTAAAATAGATGCCTCAATGAGTATCACACACAAACCCGATAACGTATACGTTCGATTAATAAGCTAGTCGAGAACGTGATTAAAACCCATCAACAAGTGATACAACTTGATTATTACTTGAACTAGAAAATACCCAAGAAACATGTCTATCTTCTCTGTCCAACAAAGAAACTGTCCAAGAAACACTATTGATCGATGTACAGTATCACCCACCAATACCCGATTTCGGATAAGCACTATCCGATATCCTCCTTATGCTTTTATCCGAGAAGTGAACCACGACCAGGAGAAAAAAACAAAAGATTGTTGCTGCTATTCAACTAGTAATCAGGAGCAAGAAAAACACCCAATGATCATCACCTAATACACTTGAATCGTTGCAAGTTTAGGTACGAGAAAAAGCACCAAGAACCCTAATCGACTAAGGAGTATATCGACTGGGAATTTGGCAGGAATAGAGATCGTATAGGATAGGTTTTAGGGTATTGATAACGCATGTCTAATGAGGAGGGAATGCGTTTTTTTATAGCAAAACAATCGGATTCAACCTTGGTCTTATCTTAGTCGACAAGCTATAAGCCCAAGCTTCCCATCCCTTGCCCAAACGGTTGGAGGATCTAGGCTCAATGACAGCTAACCAAACGACCCACTGAGTGGCATAAACAGGCCCATGGGTCGTCCACAGTTATCGGGTCAAGTTACATACATAATGGGTAATGTGTATTCAAGTATATATTACGTTCGACACGTATACTCATGTTTATCATGTGTGCCCCCATCGGCTCACACACTTTTAGTCGTTTTGTTGTGTTTATAACTCCCACAAACCAACTGATAACGCTACACGCGTCGTTCGGGGTCAAGGAAACTTCCTTTTTTCGAGCAAGTTTTATAACACCCTAGGCAGTGAACCTAATCGTTGTAGTGTAGTAATTAGGGTAAGCCACGGGTATTGATATCGTTCTCTAAGGGAATAGGAATGCTAGTAAGAAGTTATTACGCTAAGGTTGGGGTTGAGGAAGATTATTTTTTTATCTTTTTATGTTTTTTAGGAAATGGAAAGGTACGAATCTCGGGGTTTGGATTTGGGGGGGTTGGTATTGCTACCGATTACTCTATTTATCTAATTATCTAACCTAAGGTGTATGTAGTCTATGTCTAATTATTGTGTGCTCGTATGATAGTTTAAAGATGTGTTTAGTTAGGTTTTACTACTCCTTAATTATCTCCTATTGGTGGTTGAATTGTCACGTCCTTATTCATAGTTGCGTTGTGTGTCTAAGGTCGTAGGGTATGCGTATGTTCCCTAACTCTTTGAACTTACCAAAGGGTCTTGTCTACAAAACCCACTAGGGATATAAAACTCTTACTCTAAGGCACTCTTTGGATGGTTTAGCTTACAACTACTCAAGGAGTTATATTCTAAGGTTCACAAAGATTTAATCAAGCATTAAGTACACAACGAATGACCTATCGCATTACTAGATCATTAATCAACTAAGATACTCCAAAAGACTACACACCAATACTGAAAAATTCGGATTCTATATATAAGATTACATATGCGACGACGTCACCTTATGTTTTGTGACGCCGTCGGATCGCCGTCATAAGGGTTTCGTCTTGGCCACGTTAGACTTGCGACGGCGTCACCTTGTGATTGTGACGCCGTCCTCTTTAGCTTCTGACGCCGTCTGGATTGAATCTAGGCCGTCTGAGTTGCGACGGCCTACTCTTTTACAACTGGACGTCGTCACTTGAAAATAAGAGTTTTGGGTTCTGACCCGTCACAAAATCCTCGGACGGCGTCGCAGAAAATCAGTGACGCTGTCACCTTATGTTTTCAGCAGCTTTAGTGTCTTGATTCTTGACTTTGGCCATTTTCTTTGTATATCCGCGCCTATTAGTCCAAATAAGTGCCATTACAGCAATTTGCCTTCAAGAGACCTAAAAAGTGAAAAGGAACGATATTAAGTAATAACGGATACAAAAGTGATCAAATAAGGGCTTAAATGACCCCTCAAAAAGGTACATTTTAAAACCTTATCAAATATCCCTACACTTGGTATTTGCTTGTCCTCAAGCAAATGTGCTTTTAGCCAATTAATTTATAAGTTAGGGGTCATGAAGCATTGGTTTAAAACAGTCCACAACACATATAAGCCCCGCAAAAGTCATAACAAGCACGGAAATTACATACTAGCACCTCACATGGGGTGTTTGGATACTCACATCTCTCTCGGTGTATATGAAATATAACAAATTGGAAATGGAAGATAAACACTCATTAACCCGTCCTAGTACATAGATTACCATAGGCTTGAGAATAGATCAAACCTCAATCGCTTTGGCGTAAGCACCTAGGAAAGACTATCAAAGAGGTCTTTTAAAGGGTTGTAATGTTAGGCTTACGGTAGGGAAATAAAGGGTTTGGTGGGATAGGCTATTTAGTGGTGGAAAGTCAAAAATATCTATGTTGCAAGTATACGAAGAATGGCGTTGCTAAGCCAAGACTCGACACTCTAAACTCTAGCTAACTGAAATAAACCAACATAAATTTAAAGGATAGATGTAGGATGGTAGCCCGTATGTTTTTTTTTTTTTTTTTTTTTTTTCCATACACTTTTACTCTACCATCCTCTACGGTAACATCAAAATGAGAGGGATTTATTGGCACATCCCTACACTCGAGTTTTTATTACTCTAAGACTAAATTGACCCGAATTGAAAAGATCAAAACACTTGGGGTACATTATTACGCAAACAAAGGGAATTTGAATTTAACGTTTCCTTCCTGTCATTTCATAAACTTTATCTTTTCCCATGAATCCCAATTGTCCCAAAACTGTGTACAAAGGATATGACTCGACTTAGCAACTCATGCAAGCAACCAGATAATTGAACTGAGGGTTTAGGGTGATAACAATAATGCACTAAAAGTGAGTGCATACAGGGTAGGCTAAGGCGATTTGGGTGTATATTTGGGGGTGAGGTGTAAACAATGCTCTTCATTGATATTTCAGAAAACCAAAACATCACGAGAACCGCAAAAAGGATAGGCTCTGAGGGGTTAACTAGGGGTATCGTGTACTAAAGATGCGTACAACGCAAAGGGTGTGGGGGAATTACTCAACCGATGTGGAAGAAGTAATTATATTATGGGTATCATTCAAGGGTTATATCCAAATGCCTCTTATCATTTAATTTTTCCTAACTACACAAGTGTAGTCTTACTAGCGATCTCGGAATGCATCACAAAACAAGTTCTAGAATATAATATACTACCGGTTCACACTCTAAGCATTGAAGATGAATGCTTTTAATTCCTACTAATCTAAGGGCGATCCTCACATTTTGGGTGGAATTTAGGTGGTAAAGGGTTTTTGTGCTAGTCATGCAACTTCCTATCCGTGAGACGCTTTTGTTAAAACTAATGTCTCACTCCTATATGTCATGAAAAATTGAAAAATTTGGTGCCAAAATTACCCTAACCGACATTTTCTCATGGTTTATTACACAAATACACTTGGACAAAGCAAAAAGTCAAGGATAAGCATAGTTTCAAAGTTCCCGTTTTATTTTCCCTCCCTACACTTAAACTGAACATTGTCCCCAATGTCAAGGATAAGAACATACGGACATCTTAACTTTGTGGTGTTTATGTATATTTGCATGTGGTGTGATTTATCTAGCTTGTGTGGTTGGATTGTCTTTTATTAATTGTTTATTCTCATGTTTAAATTTGTAAAAATGCTTTATTTTGTTTTTAACCTCGTCTTAATTGCATATAAAGGTATTTTACATAAAGGATAAGTGTAGGGAGGATTACACATGTTTTCAAAAGAAACGTAGACATGAGAATAACAATTCATTAAAAGATATATATGTGTGTTTGTTCGAGTCAAATGCTTGTATCGAGTCATAATGGATGTTTTGCAGAAATTTCTCCAGATCCTAAAGATGTAAATTTTCCAGAATTTTTCCAGAAAAACGCAGACCAGTTTTTGTCAGGATAACCTGACGGCGTCAGGATTGCAACCTGATGGCGTCAGGAAGGAGTAAAAACAACAGATTACTTTTTTCTCGTTTTCTGAGCTACTTATAAAATTTTGGAATTTTTCCAGGTCTTAATTTTCCAGAAATTCTGTAAACATCCATTCCACAAGCATTATATCCTAGTATAAATCGAGTCTTATATATATTATTACCGCCGATTTTACGCTAAGGTTTCATTTGTTTTCTTCAAATGTGCAGGTTTAATTTATCAAGATGAAGTTACATAAGATTGGAAGGAGATTTTTACGCACACATTCTTCTTGGAAAGGATTTAACCACTACTTCACAAGGGATCCTACCGAGCTAATCAGGAGAGTATTAGTTTCTTTCATTTTTAATTACCTTCCATTATCATAACTTTGATACTTTCGGGGAACATTGGGGACAATGTTCAGTTTAAGTGTAGGGAGGGAAAATAAAACGGGAACTTTGAAACTATGCTTATCCTTGACTACTTGCTTTGTCCAAGTGTATTTGTGTAATAAACCATAAGAAAATGTCGGTTAGGGTAATTTTGGCACCAAATTTTTTATTTTTCATGACATATAGGAGTGGGCCATTAGTTTTAACAAAAGCGTCTCACGGATAGGAAGTTGCATGACTAGCACAAAAACCCTTTACCACCTAAATTCCACCCAAAATGTGAGGATCGCCTTTAGATTAGTAGGAATTAAAAGCATTCATCTTCAATGCTTAGAGTGTGAACCGGTATTATATTAGATTCTAGAACTTGTTTTGTGATGCATTCCGAGATCGCTAGTAAGACTACACTTGTGTAGTTAGGAAAAACTAAATGATAAGAGGCATTAGGATATAACCCTTGTTTGATACCCGTAATCTAATTACTTCTTCCACATCGGTTGAGTAATTCCCCCACACCCTTTGCGTTGTACTCATTTTTAGTACACGATACCCCTTGTTAGCCCCTCAGAGCCTATCCTTTTCGCGGTTCTCGTGATGTTTCGGTTTTCCGGAATATCAATGAAGAGCATTGTTTACACCTCACCCCCAAATATACACCCAAATCGCCTTAGCCTACCCTGTGTGCACTCACTTTTAGTGCATTATTGTTATCACCCTAAACCCTTAGTTCAATTATCTGGTTGCTTGCATGAGTTGCTAAGTCGAGTCATATCCTTTGTACACAGTTTTGGGACGATTGGGATTCATGGGAAAAGTTAAAGTTTATGAAATGACGGGAAAGGAACGTTAAATTCAAATTCCCTTTGTTTGCGTAATAATGTACCCCAAGTGTTTTGATCTTTTCAATTCGGGTGAATTTAATGTTAGAGTAATAAAAACTCAAGTGTAGGGATGTGCTTATAAATCCCTCTCATTTTGATGTTACCGTAGAGGATGGTAGAGTAAAAGTGTATGAAAAAAAAAAAAAAAAAAAAAAAAAAAAAAAAAACATACGGTCTACCATCCTACATCTATCCTTTAAATTTATGTTTGTTTATTTCAGTTAGCTAGAGTTTAGAGTGTCGAGTCTTGGCTTAGCAACGCCATTCTTCGTATACTTGCAACATAGAGATTTTTGACTTTCCACCACTAAATAGCCTATCCCACCAAACCCTTTATTTCCCTACCGTAAGCCTAACATTACAACCCTTTAAAATACCTCTTTGATAGTCTTTCCTAGGTGCTTACGCCAAAGCGATGGAGGTTTGATCTATTCTCAAGCCTATGGTAATCTATGTACTAGGACCGGTTAATTAGTGTTTATCTTCCATTTCCAATTTGTTATATTTCATATACACCCGAGATAGATGTGAGTATCCAAACACCCCATGTGAGGTGCTAGTATGTTATTTCCATGCTTGTTATGACTTTTGCGGGGCTTATATGTGTTGTGGACTGTTTTAAACCAATGCTTCATGACCCCTAACTTATAAATTAATTGGCTAAAAGCACATTTGCTTGAGGACAAGCAAATACCAAGTGTAGGGATATTTGATAAGGTTTTAAAATGTACCTTTTTGAGGGGTCATTTAAGCCCTTATTTGATCACTTTTGTATCCGTTATTACTTAATATCATTCCTTTTCACTTTTTAGGTCTCTTGAAGGCAAATTGTTGTAATGGCACTTATTTGGAGGAAAAGGCGCGAATATACGAAGAAAATGGCCAAAGTCAAGAATCAAGACACTCCAGCTGCTGAAAACATAAGGTGACGGCATCACTGCTTATCTACGACGCCGTCCGAGGATTTTGTGACGGGTCAGAACCCAAAATTCTTATTTTCAAGTGACGACGTCCAGTTGTAAAAGAGTAGGCCGTCGCAACTCAGACGGCCTAGATTCAATCCAGACGGCGTCAGAAGATGAAGAAGTCGGCGTGACAATCACAAGGTGACGCCGTCGCAAGTCTAATGTACATTTTAAATACACTTGGAAGTAAGGTTTATGCCTAGGCGGACTTGGCCACATTAGACTTGTGACGGGGTCACCTTGTGATTGTGACGCCGTTCTCTTCAGCTTTTGACGCCGTCTGGATTGAATCTAGGCCGTCTGAGTTGCGACGGCCTACTCTTTTACAACTGGACGTCGTCACTTGAAAATAAGAATTTTGGGTTCTGACCCGTCACAAAATCCTCGGACGGCGTCGCAGATAAGCAGTGACGCCGTCACGTTATGTTTTCAGCAGCTGGAGTGTCTTGATTCTTGACTTTGGCCATTTTCTTCGTATATTCGCGCCTTTTCATCCAAATAAGTGCCATTACAGCAATTTGCCTTCAAGAGACCTAAAAAGTGAAAAGGAACGATATTAAGTAATAACGGATACAAAAGTGATCAAATAAGGGCTTAAATGACCCCTCAAAAAGGTACATTTTAAAACCTTATCAAATATACGCGTGGGTAAGCCTAGGCATAAACCTTATCAAGGAAGTTTTTGTGATTCCCCGAATGACAAGCAACCAAAGGTGTTATAAATTAATCCCTACACAACGAATGACCTATCGCACTACTAGATCATTAACAATTAAGATAAGAGAAAACCAATCAATATTCAATAATTAAATTTCATATTCCCTAAGCAAACACACAAGTAAATTAGCCAGACATGGAGAACATGAAAGCATACACACAATCAATCAAACATAGGATAAACATAATGATCAATTGAATATATGGATTAAGATATAATCAACAAACCATTACAAGATGTTTTCGAAGTGATTGAAATCTTCAAAGTTGCTGGAAAAACACCTATCTAAACCCTGGAATCGGAGTTAGGGTTTAGAGCCTACAAAAAGTGAAGTTATAATGTTCTATTTATAGGCAGATTTTCTGTTGGCAAAGGGTGACGATGTCACACCTAAAGAGTGACGGCGTCACGACCATTTTTTTACCAAAATGTAGATTTTCTCATTCCGGTCGCATGGGCTTTTGAGTCACCTAAATCCGAGTTCGTATGCAAACGTTATGGCCAAAACAGTATCAGCTACTTCGCTCGCGTTGTTGTGACTTGATCAGCTTGTGACGGCATCACCTTGAATTGTGACACCGTCGGGTTGCCGTTATTAGGGTTTTGTCTTGGCCACGTTAGTCTTGCGACGGCGTCACCTTGTGCTTGTGACGCCGTCCTCTTCAGCTTATGATGCCGTCTTGATTGAATCTAAGCAGTCTGAGTTGCGACGGCCTACTCTTTTATAACTTGACGTCGTCACTTGAAAATAAGAGTTTTGGCTTCTGTCCCGTCATAAAATCCTCCAACGGCGTTATAGATAAGCAGTGACGCCGTCACCTTGTGTTTTCAGCAGCTTGAGTGTCTCGATTCTTGACTTTGGCCATTTTCTTCGTATATCCGCGCCTTTTCGTCCAAATAAGTGCCATTATAGCAATTTGCCTTCAAGAGACCTAAAAAGTGAAAATGAACGATATTAAGTAATAACGGATACAAAGGTGATCAAATAAGGGCTTAAATGACCCCTCAAAAAGGTACATTTCAAAACCATATCAAATATCCCTACACTTGGTATTTGCTTGTCCTCAATGAAATGTGCTTTTAGCCAATTAATTTATAAGTTAGGGGTCATGAAGCATTGGTTTAAAATAGTCTACAACACATATAAGCCCCGTAAAAGTCATAACAAGCACGAAAATTACATACTAGCACCTCACATTGGGTGTTTGGATACTCACATCTCTCTCGGGTGTAGATGAAATATAACAAGTTGGAAACGGAAGATAAACACTCATTAACCGGTCCTAGTACATAAATTACCATAGGCTTGAGAATAGATCAAACCTCCATCGCTTTGGCGTAAGCACCTAGGAAAGACTATCAAAGAGGTCTATAAAGGGTTGTAATGTTAGGCTTACGGTAGGGAAACAAAGGGTTTGGTGGGATAGGCTATTTAGTGGTAGCAAGTCAAAAATCTCTATGTTGCAAGTATATGAAGAATGGCGTTGCTAAGCCAAGACTCGACACTCAAAACTCTAGCTAACTGAAATAAACAAAAATCAATTTAAAGGATAGATGTAGGATGGTAGCCCGTATGTTTTTTTTTTTTTTTTTTTTTTTTTTTTTTTTTTTTTTTCACTCTATATTTTTTTTTCTTTTCTCTTTTTCTATTTTTTTCGATTTTTTTTCCATACACTTTTACTCTGCCATCCTCTATGGTAACATAAAAATGATAGGGATTTATAGGCACATCCCTACACTTGAGTTTTTATTACTCTAACACTAATTTGACCCGAATTGAAAAGATCGAAACACTTGGGGTACATTATTACGCAAACAAAGGGAATTTGAATTTAACGTTCCCTTCCCGTCATTTCATAAACTTTAACTTTTCCCATGAATCCCAATCGTCCCAAAACTGTGTACAAAGGATATGACTCGACTTAGCAACTCATGCAAGCAACCAGATAATTGAACTAAGGGTGTTGGGTGATAACAATAATGCACTAAAAGTGAGTGCATACAGGGTAGGCTAAGGCGATTTGGGTGTATATTTGGGGGTGAGGTGTAAACAATGCTCTTCATTGATATTTTGAAAAACCGAAACATCACGAGAACCGCGAAAAGGATAGACTCTAAGGGGTTAACTAGGGGTATCATGTACTAAAAATGAGTACAATGCAAAGGGTGTGGGGGAATTACTCAAACGATGTGGAAGAAGTAATTATATTACGGGTATCAAACAAGGGTTATATCCTAATGCCTCTTATCATTTAGTTATTCCTAACTACACAAGTGTAGTCTTACTAGCGATCTCGGAATGCATCACAAAACAAGTTCTAGAATCTAATATACTACCGGTTCACACTCTAAGCAATAAAGATGAATGCTTTAATTCCTACTAATCTAAGGGCGATCCTCACATTTTGGTTGGAATTTAGGTGGTAAAGGGTTTTTGTGCTAGTCATGCAACTTTCTATCCGTGAGACGCTTTTGTTAAAACTAATGGCCCACTCCTATATGTCATGAAAAATTAAAAATTAAAAATTAAAAATTTGGTGCCAAAATTACCCTAACCGACATTTTCTCATGGTTTATTACACAAATACAATTGGACAAAGCAAATAATAAAGGATAAGCATAGTTTCAAAGTTCCCGTTTTCTTTTCCCTCCCTACACTTAAACTGAACATTGTCCCCAATGTTCCCCGAAAGTATCAAAGTTATGATAATAGAAGGTAATTAAAAACGAATGAAACTAATACTCCCCTGATTAGCTCGGTAGGATGCGTGTGTGAAGTAGTGGTTAAATCCTTTCCAAGAAGAACGTATGCGTGAAAAGCTCCTTCCAAACTTATGTATCTTCTTCTTGATAAATAAAACCTGCACACTTGAAGAAAACAAACAACCCAACGCATCAAACCGAACTAAGAAAAATCTCAAAAAGATGTAATTCCAGACTTAAATAAGATATAATGCTTGTGGAATGGATGTTTGCAGATTTTCTGGAAAATTAAGACCTGGAAAATTCCAAAAAAAAAATTTATAAGTAGCACAGAAGACGAGAAAAAGTAATCAGTTGTTTCTGCTCCTTCCTGGTGCCGTCAGGTTTCGATCCTGATGCCGTCAGGTTATCCTGACAAAAACTGGTCTGCGATTTTCTGGAAAAAATTCTGGAAAATTTACATCTTTAGAATCTGGAAAAATTTCTGCAAAACATCCATTATGACTCGATACAAGCATTTGACTCGAACAAACACACATGTATATCTTTTAAATAGTTGTAATTCTCATGTTCACGTTTGTTGAAAACGTGTGTAATCCTCCCTACAATTATCCCTTATGTAAAATACCTTTATATGTAATTAAGATGAGGTTAAAGACAAAATAAAGCATTTTTACAAATTCAAACATGAGAATAAACAATCAATAAAAGATATACGACACACAATTAAAAATGAAAAATAAATACACATGGGTTGCCTCCCAAGAAGTGCTTGTTTTTGTTTGAGTCACGAGCTTAACTCTACCCCTATTTAACGGATAAAGGGGAGGTTTTCCCTACACTTAAGTTTAAGTGCGGGTGATAGTAGCGATACACACCCTTAGGGTGGAAATTTTCTACGTGAGGAGAGGGTGATGGGTGATTTATATGCTCAAAGGAGTGTGCTCTATTCATTATAACCTTACCTAAGTCTATTGGTGTAGCGGGTGAATAAAATCTCTCTCCTAAAAATGGATCATCTTCTATCAACTTCAAAAGATTCTTAGTTAAGGATCCATCTTGACCTAATAAACCCGGTTTAAACCCATAGTGTTTCTTGTTATCAACCATGAATGGGTGATATAAGTGTGTAAGGTCATGGGTTACTCCTATATTAGCTTTCACTCTACATGGCCTAGAGTCTACCACCTTTATCAAGCAACTACCTGGACAATCTATTTTGATGGGTGGATTGGGGCCTAATTCAATTCCAAGATTCACATCTAAAGACGTAAAATTGGGTAAGGTTTTTGGTTGAGGCTCCGCTTTATCAAAATTAGGAACTTCCCTAGGACTAAGAGAGAGGTCATGACAACAAGCATCTAAACCTAAATTCTCTAGTGGCATTTAGTCCAAAGGTTCTATATCAATCGGGGTTCCTATAGTCTCTACTACTTCTTCCGGGTAAGTTATAGGCGTTGTGTGTTCCTCAAGTGATGGTAGGGCTTGTGGACTTGGAGTTTCCATCTTATTCTCCATTATATCTAGATCTCCTAAATGTTCATCATGTGTTTTATTATGATCTGACCCAAATACACTCCTAAGCATCTCAAATCCTTCTTTGGCCATTTCAAATTCTTGGTCCGATTCATAAGAATTGTTCTCAAAAACTTGACCACTATGTTCTATTTGCCTAAAGGATTCCTCACGTGTGTCATATGTTTTGAAATCGATCCCACGCATGCAACTAAGTACTTTAACTTCAACCATCTCACAATCTTGTTCGGGTTTAGGTTCCATGTTCTTAAAAACTAGGTCTTTTTGATCATGGTGTCTAAGATTAGATAAATCCTCCTTATCCATTTCCTCAAGTTGTAACAACTGAAGGTTTATGCATAGGAGGCTTTTCTGAAAAATTCTCCAGATCGTGTCACTAAAAGGATTTGATCCTGACAACGATTGTTGAATAGAAGCCACACAAGTACAGTATATATCAAATCCATCCAACCTTACACCCTTCTCCTTTTGGATATCTTTAAGATCACTCACAAATTCATCAAAACAATGAAAACGAACCTGACTTGCGAAATTCAATTGTTCCTCTTTTGTTAATGAATCAAGTGCTACTTCAATTGCCATAGCGACAAATGAAAAGGGTTTTACGAACACAAACACAAAGAAGAGGGATAGACTACAAGGAAGCTAATAAAAAGAAAAAATCACACTTGATAGGAATCTTGTGAGTAGACCTAAACGAGATATAAATCAAGCCTAAACAATAACTATTCCCCAACGTGGCTAAGGTTGGGGTTGAGGAAGATTATTTTTTTTATCTTTTTATGTTTTTTAGGAAATTGAAAGGTACGAATCTTGGGGTTTGGATTTGGGGGGTTGGTATTGCTACCGATTACTCTACTTATCTAATTATCTAGTCTAAGGTGTATGTAGTCTATGTCTAATTATTGTATGCTCGTATGATAGTTTAAAGATGTGTTTACTTAGGTTTTACTACTCCTTAATTATCTCTTATTGGTGGTTGAATTGTCATGTCCTTATTCTTAGTTGCGTTGTGTGTCTAAGGTCGTAGGGTATGCGTATGTTCCCTAACTCTTTGAACTTACCAAAGGGTCTTGTCTACAAAACCCACTAGGGATAATAAACTCTTACTCTAAGGCACTCTTTGGATGGTTTAGCTTACAACTACTCAAGGAGTTATATTCTAAGGTTCACAAAGATTTAATTAAGCATTAAGTACACAACGAATGACCTATCGTATTACTAGATCATTAATCAACTAAGATAAGAGACAACCAATCAATAATCAATAATTAAGTTTCATATTCCCTAAGCAAACACACAAATAAATTAGCCGGGCATGGAGAACATGCAAGCATACACAAAAATAATCAAAGACATAATTGTATTAATGAAGTAAAGAACTTATCTTGATGTAAGATAGGGTTTGGAACCCTAAAATACTGTACAAGACAGCCTTGGTTCGGTTTTAGGTTTTTACTCCAAAAGACTACACACCAATACTGAAAAATTCGGATTCTATATATAAGATTACATATGCGACGACGTCACCTTATGTTTTGTGACGCCGTCGGATCGCCGTCATAAGGGTTTCGTCTTGGCCACGTTAGACTTGCGACGGCGTCACCTTGTGATTGTGACGCCGTCTGGATTGAATCTAGGCCGTCGGAGTTGCGACAGCCTACTCTTTTACAACTGGACGTCGTCACTTGAAAATAAGAGTTTTGGGTTCTGATCCGTCACAAAATCCTTGGACGGCGTCGCAGATAAGCAGTGACGCCGTCACCTTATGTGTTCAGCAGTTGGAGTGTCTCGATTCTTGACTTTGGCCATTTTCTTCGTATATTCGCGCCTTTTCGTCCAAATAAATGCCATTACAGCAATTTGCCTTCAAGAGACCTAAAAAGTGAAAAGGAACGATATTAAGTAATAATGGATACAAAAGTGATCAAATAAGGGCTTAAATGACCCCTCAAAAAGGTACATTTTAAAACCTTATCAAATATCCCTACACTTGGTATTCGATTGTCCTCAATCAAATGTGCTTTTAGCCAATTAATTTATAAGTTAGGGGTCATGAAGCATTGGTTTAAAATAGTCCACAACACATATAAGCCCCGCAAAAGTCATAACAAGCACAGAAATTACATACTAGCACCTCACATGGGGTGTTTGGATACTCACATCTCTCTTGGGTGTATATGAAATATAACAAATTGGAAATGGAAGATAAACACTCATTAACCGGTCCTAGTACATAGATTACCATAGGCTTGAGAATAGATCAAACCTCCATCGCGTTGGCGTAAGCACCTAGGAAAGACTATCAAAGAGGTCTTTAAAGGGTTGTAACGTTAGGCTTACGTAGGGAAATAAAGGGTTTGGTGGGATAGGCTATTTAGTGGTGGAAAGTCAAAAATCTCTATGTTGCAAGTATATGAAGAATGGCGTTGCTAAGCCAAGACTCGACACTCTAAACTCTATCTAACTGAAATAAACAAACATAAATTTAAAGGATAGATGTAGAATGGTATCCCCTTTTTTTTCACACACTTTTACTCTACCATCCTCTACGGTAACATCAAAATGATGGGGATTTATTGGCACATCCCTACACTTGAGTTTTTATTACTCTAATACTAATTTGACCCGAATTGAAAAGATCAAAACACTTGGGGTACATTATAATGCAAACAAAGGGAATTTGAATTAAACGTTCCCTTCCCGTCATTTCATAAACTTTAACTTTTCTCATGAATCCCAATCGTCCCAAAACTGTATACAAAGGATATGACTCGACTTAGCAACTCATGCAAGCAAACAGATAATTGAACTAAGGGTTTAGGGTGATAACAATAATGCACTAAAAGTGAGTGCATACAAGGTAGGCTAAGGTGATTTGGGTGCATATTTGGGGGTGGGGTGTAAACAATGCTCTTCATTGATATTCCGGAAAAAACCGAAACATCACGAGAACCGCGAAAAGGATAGGCTCTGAGGGGTTAACTAGGGGTATCGGGTACTAAAGATGAGTACAACGCAAAGGGTGTGGGGGAATTACTCAACCGATGTGGAAGAAGTAATTATATTACGGGTATCAAACAATGGTTATCCTAATGCCTCTTATCATTTAGTTATTCCTAACTACACAAGTGTAGTCTTACTAGCGATCTCAGAATGCATCACAAAACAAGTTCTAAAATCTAATATACTACCTATTCACACTCTAAGCATTGAAGATGAATGCTCTTAATTCTTACTAGGTGGTAAAGGGTTTTTTTGTGCTAGTCATGCAACTTCCTATCCGTGAGACGCTTTTGTTAAAACTAATGGCCCACTCCTATATGTCATGAAAAATTAAAAATTTGGTGCCAAAATTACCCTAACCGACATTTTCTCATGGTTTATTACACAAATACACTTGGACAAAGCAAATAGTCAAGGATAAGCATAGTTTCAAAGTTCCCGTTTTATTTTCCCTCCCTACACTTAAACTAAACATTGTCCCCAATGTTCCCCGAAAGTATCAAAGTTATGATAATGGAAGGTAATTAAAAACAAAAGAAACTAATACTCCCCTGATTAGCTTGGTAGGATCCGTTGTGAGGTAGTGGTTAAATCCTTTCCAAGAAGAATGTGTGCGTGAAAAGCTCCTTCCAATCTTATGTAACTTCTTCTTGATAAATTAAACCTGCACATTTGAAGAAAACAAACGAAACCTTCGCGTAAAATCGGCGGTAATAATATATATAAGACTCGATTTAAACTAGGATATAATGCTTGTGGAATCGATGTTTACAGAATTTCTGGAAAATTAAGACATGGAAAATTCCAAAAATTTATAAGTAGCTCAGAAAACGAGAAAAAAGTAATCTGTTGTTTTTACTCCTTCCTGACGCCGTCAGGTTGCAATCCTGACGCCGTCAGGTTATCCAGACAAAAACTGGTCTGCGATTTTATGGAAAAATTCTGGAAAATTTACATCTTTAGAATCTGGAAAAATTTCTACAAAAACATCCATTATGACTCGATATAAGCATTTGACTCGAACAAACACACATATATATCTTTTAATAAATTTTTATTCTCATGTTTACGTTTCTTTTGAAAATGTGTGTAATCCACCCTACACTTATCCTTTATGTAAAATACCTTTATATGCAATTAAGACGAGGTTAAAAACAAAATAAAGAATTTTTACAAATTTAAACATGAGAATAAACAATTAATAAAAGATATATGACACTAACAAGCAAACAATTAAGCATGGGTTGCCTCCCACGAAGCGCTTTTCTTTATTTAAGAGTCTTGTAGCTAGACTTGTAGTCGTGCTCTCACGTGACTTCATTATCGTCATCTCCTTCCTCATGACGGTCTCTATTGGGGGATTCTATGTTGTAAAAGTGCCCTATGATGCGCCTCTCTGAGAGTTCGTTTTCTCCCAACTCGGTTCTATATTCTGGTCCTAGGTTCAAGCAATCCTTATAGAATCCGAAAATCTTAGCCATAACATAATCTACTCCTTTTTCTTTATCCTCCTCATTCCTATAATAGACCGATAGTTTAAGTTCCTTTTCATCATTAGAGAGTGATGAAAACTTGATAAGATCGTTTAAAAGCTCAGTTAGGGATCAATAACAAAGATAATAAACATAATACGCAGCGGAATAATCAAAACAATACTTTGTTATTGCTAAAGGTTTTTCATTCACTAATACTCTAATAATCTTAGACGTTTATAGGAACACATCTACTAACTAAACTAATAACCTAGGCGTTTACATGATCATACGCCTAGGACACACTAATCTAAAACCAATACCCTAGACGTTCTCCCCTAACGTCTAGGCTAAACACACACCTTTTAGTCGACTACATTATTGGAAGACTTAATTAAAAACCTACACCTATGTCCTCTTTATATACTAGAGGATAAGGACTAATAAATAAAACTTCTTTTGCAAGCAAGTCCTTCCATCTTTTAGTAGGTTTCCTTCTTGTCATATTAAGTCCCTCTTTTTCATTCTTTTTGTCTTTATCAACTCAAACATATAATTCCCAACAATCTTCCCCTAGTTGATAATGACAAAACCATTCTTGAACGAACTTCCCTAGACGAAGTAGAGAAATTGAGATCAGGGATCTCACCATGAATGAAACAAGTATGTCTTCCTTTGTCTACCCTTAATCCATGCCACACCACTCAAACATCTCTTCCCCTTTTTGTTATTATCCAAATAGGGAACGTATGCAAATAATGATCTTGACCACCACGAACCAATATCATACTTCCAATCTAAGCCATCTAATGTTTAAAATCGCCCACCATTATGCATCATAAGAAAAATGGATCCAAAACAGTAGAAAACTCCAACTAGCAGTAGTAATAATGATCAACAGTAGTAAAAATCAAACACTTCCCCTTGAGTGATGCATGTAGATGGTTAAACTTTTAACAATAAGCTTCCCCTAAAAACCATATGTTAACCATCTTCTTGATTCTTCAAAATCTGTAAGCTCCTTGTAATGATCACTTTGTGAAAAACACCAAATATAACGAACTTGATGAAGAAGTAAAATTTCCCAAACTTGTGTCTTAAATTTTTGAATATCCACGGAACTCCATACTTATACGGACAAAATATAAGTAGACCGCAATCCCTTGAAAAGAATCCTCAACTAGTATGAGACACTGAGCACTACAATGTAACTCCTTTAAGTGATAGACAATGTGTGCATAGAGCATCATAAGAAAAATCACACATTGCTAGATTCAACAAGCTAGATGATAAGAACACAAACCAAGTAATTTCACTTCACCTTCAAATAAGCGATAAATAATCCTCTTCGTAATCAATTCTTCAATAAATCTCCAAAACGAGCCTTTTTAAATCCTTTTAAGAACATAAATTTCTTCCTGTGTGTATAAACCAAATAACCATTCTGTGTGTGTGTCATCCAAAAATCATGCTCAACTTCCCCTTAAATTTCAAATCGCCTCGAAATAACTATGAGCAGTACTTTGGGAAGGAGCAGTACTTTCATCCAATCAACAGTACTTTAAAAAAAAATCTGCAGTACCTTACACCAGTACTTTCATTGAATATAAGCAGTACCTTGATCAAGCCTCGAACAGTATAAGAATGTGCTTGATGAGAATCAGTACTTTGTTTAGGAATAGTAGTACTTTGACTCTTTGACTTCTTCAAGTACTTTGCAGCTTACATCACTTTCATATCTTCAGCACTTTCATATCTTCAGCACTTTCATATCCCAACAATCCTCCCCTAACTTGAATTCTACTTGCTTGACTTCAAGTTCCTTTGTGAATATATCTCTAACAGCTTCATCTTTAAAAACGGATTGTTTCTTAGTCTTTAAATTTTATCTTTGTAACATCTGTTCTTGTCAAAGTATCTCTTAGAATTGTTCTCTTTACAGCAGCATCTAGCAAGCTCCATCTTTTCAGCAACACAGCAACATATGACAATTTGTACATTTAATTCAGTTTAAGTTGCATACTATTCTCATCACTTCCAAGTGAATCATTAAAATTTAATGGATTTAGATCTCTTTACCAAAGCCATTAACTCTGGAGTAGCCAAATGTTTTGGTGTGTAAGACCATGGTACATTGATAACCATATGATTTTTAGCAAACCACCAGCTATCAACAGATTTGATTTGTCTTTACCAAAAGCTATGCCATTCTGGACTAGTTAGTTCTTCTATCTAATGGTGAACTAATTACCAATAATGGTTTTTCCACAGCCTTTACCACAAGCCATTTTCTTGTGGGCTAGCCAACTCTTCACATTACTGATATGGTGAGTGGATTACCATCCAACTTATTAGGAAGTTGTCAACTAAAAACGGATTTGATATATCTTTACCAGAGCCGTTTGCTCATGGATTAGTCAATCCTTTTGTAACCATGGTAGATTGATAACCTATTGATGTTATCATTACAAAAACCATTTATTCAACCTTTAGTTCAAAATATTTATTACTTAGCAAAAAGGTTTCGTCTAAAATTCATTTAACTGATTTAGTTCAGCAAACAGTACTTTGATGAAAGTACTGTCTGATCAGCAGTACTTTGAATAAAAGTACTGATATATATCAAAAAGTATTTATTCAAATAAAATTCATACCAGTTATTGATCATCTTTAGCAATGGTAGTCCAGTTTATAAACAAGTTGATAACCATGCAAGCAGTTTCATTATCCTCTTCTACTTCCAATCCATGCTCTAGCATTCTTCTCATGAGCTCAACTGTGAGAGGGTATCTTCTTTCTGCAAACATGTGTATCATTGTTCCATTTTCTAGCTCCAAAACATGAACTCCAGATTCTTCAAAGAATCTCCAGCAAACTATTTCCCAGCTTTCTTGATTCTTCCAGATATCATCAGTGCTCTTTTATTCAGTTTCCCATATAGTTATGAGATCACCATGTAAAACCAAACCAATCCCTTCTAATGGATTATCTTCAAAGTAAGCCTTCATAACATGATATAAGTAGAATAGATCTACTCTATCTATAATATGCAGTAAATCCTATAGCCTTTTAAAAACTTTGAAGCTTTCATCTTCTTTATGAAAAATCATGTAATCTCCATTCTTGGATTTCACAACTTTAAAAACACTAATCTTTGATCTGTTCATCTTCATGTCATCATCTTCCTTTGTATAATCAAAATCTACCACTCTGAGATAATTCTTTAATTCATCACTAGTCTCAGATCTTAATTCAACCTTTTCTTTCTTTGAAAACTAAACATCTGTAACTTCAGTTTTTCTTTTTCTCTTTAAGATCTTCTTCCTTTCAGCTTCAGTCCAATGAGCTTCTTCTCTGAAGTCTTTAATATCAGCAACATTCTTCTTATAAGCTTCTGTTTCAACATCATAGAGTCTTTTCATATCAACATAATTTAGCTTCTGCAAACCTTTATATCCTCGACCTTTTAAATAAGCAATCATAGCATTCCTGTCCTTAGCTAAATTAGGTCTTCTTGGCATATATCTAACAGGAGTAGGTGACTGTAATGGTTCAGCAGCTTCAGCATCTAATTCATCTTGCACCTTTTGAGCTGCTTCTCTATTCTGAGCTTCTTGAGCTTCCTGTTCTTCTCTATCTTTAGCATCTAACTCTTCTTGAACTTTTCTAGCTGCAACTTCATTCCTAGAAACTTTAATTGCTCTAAGTTCTGCCAAAGTGAGTTTCTTTTTCTTGGTTTCAACCAGAACACCTTTCCCTTTGTCTTTAGGATCAATTGAAGGTTGAGAAGTTCTTTGTTGTTCTTCTTCTTGTACATCTCTAATAATAACTCCTCCTCTTGGTTGTGACAAATCTAAAATTGTAGCAATTAATTCATCATCACTCGCAGAATGAATAGGTTTGAATGTAGCTTCCTCCTCTTCTTCTATAACAGTTGTAGAAGGACCAGCTTCTTCTTCAAAATTCAATACTCTTGGTGTTATTACTTCTTGCCTAGATGTATCTTCCCAATCAGTACTTTGATGTTTAGTACCTTGATCATCAGTACCTTGATCATCAGTACCTTGGACTTGCACTTCTTCTTCTTGTTCCTCAGAATCTGAACAAATATTTACTGCAGTACCTAAAGATTCTTTCTTCTTCGTAACATCTTCTTTCAAATTTTCCTTTTCTAAATTCCTCCCCAAGTTGATAGAAGATGGTTTAGGAACCTTCTTACGTTTTAATTCCTTTCGAAGTTGTTTACGGCGTTTGTTTTCCTCTTTAACCCATAAGTTGTAACCTTGAATATATGGTTTAATAAAATTTCTTAACCACATATTCTTACGCTTCAACTTCCTAAGCGCTTTAGCTTGAAACTCAATAGTCTTATTCAACCTAACTAGCTCCCTTGTCAAAGCATAGTTATCCAAAGTCAAACCTTCACGAGGTATAGTATGATCGTCACCTTGAAGATGTGAATGTTCCTCTGAAACAGGAACAGAACGTTGTGGAGATTTAGTAGGTGTTCTTTCAATCTGTGCTTGAACCTCAGGACTTGGAGAAACAGTACCCTGTAAAGATGCAGTACCTTCAATAGAAGCAGTACTTGCAGATGCAGTACCTTGTGTGGCAGCACTTGCAGATGCAGTTCTTGGAGAAGCAGAACTCTGAGAGGCAGCACTTTGTAAAGCAGTACCATGTACAGAATCAGTACCTTCACTTTCTTCATCCTCTCCAGCTTCATCACGTATAGCTTGAACAACTTCCATCATTGAAGTAGTCAATGGAATATCTCCACTTCGGAACAAATCACTTCGCCTAGCCATAAATGTAAATATTTTGGCTTGTTGCACAATGACAGGTAACAAAGCAGCAGGTTTTGGAACATCAGCCAATTGCTTGTTTAAGAAAACCTGTACAAATCTTGGGTACATCAACCATTCTGACCCAGATGATATATGTGAAAGCATCCCATCCAAAATAAGCCTTGAAAAGTTAAACACTCTGTCTGTAGCTAACCCAACCACTGCAGATGCTATATTTGACCCAAACTGCTCCCAAGAAGTACTTTTAGAACTTATGCAATGGAGCAATACATGAATCAAGAACTTTCATTGAGGACAGAATAATGCTTTCTTGAATGTTTGTTCTGTCAAAGATCCTTCATAACCAAGATTCCTAAAAGTATCCCAAATCAGTTGCTTGTCAAATCGAATAGCCCCATCTTCATCACCAAATAATAAATCTTCTCGAATAGAGGCTTCTGTAATCTTGATAGTCCGTCCAGCAACTGTTGATCGAATATAATATTCATCCTCCTCCATATTATCTCTAGCATTAGCCCAAAATTCTTGAATCCAAGGTTCAATAATATCCGGTTCAACCAAAAGAGCATAACTAATAGGCGACCCAGTAAGATAATCAATGATATCATAAAAAGCCACATTCGCCTCAGTCTTTTCCAAATTAGCCACCATATTGTGCTTTGAAACAGTTAATCGATTCGCCATTGTTGAAATAAGTGAGCACAAATAAAAGATTTTATCGAATAATAAAGAGATGGTGATTGTGAGATAAGTATGGGAAAGAGTGTAAGTAATAATATGAGAGGGAAAATCGGGAAGTAGTTATTTATAGGTGGGATTTGAAAAATCACTGCCCAAAATAAAATAACCGTTAGCATTAATTACCTCATCAATATTACCGTTGGAACAGTACTTTAAAATGACAAACAGTACTTTCCACATAAGCAGTACTTTCCCAAGCAGTACTTTCCAAGCAGTACCTTCAGGAAAAACAGTACTTTGCCAAACTCCTTCATTAAAACTAAGTATAAACAAGTATCCTCCCCTTAAGCAATACACAGGACTATACTAACACCTTATAGTCCTCCCCTCAAACATAGCTTAGTAGTTAATCATTCCAATGCTCACGACCAAGTGATTGAATCGTGATACATCAAAACTTTTTGTGAGTAAATCAGCTACATTGTCATCCGCGTGAACCTTAACAACATTGATGAGCCTATGCTCATAACAATCTCTGATAAAGTGATGCCTAATCTGAATATGCTTTGTCTTGGAATGATACACAGGATTCTTCACAATACAAATTGTACTCTCATTATCAATATTGATAGGAGTATTTTTGAAATTGAACCCATAGTCCAAGAGTTGATTCTGTATCCACAAAACTTGTCTACAACAACTTGCAGCAGCTACATATTCAGCTTCAGTAGATGATGTTGCTGCAATTGTCTGCTTTTTGCATTGCCAGGAGACTAACCTTCTGCCAAGATATTGGCATCCACCAGTTGTGGATCTTTTATCATAATTATCACCTGCATAGTCACTATCTGAAAAAGCTTCCAAGTGAAAAGGTGACTCTTTAGGATACCACAACCCCAACTTAGGTTGTTGTTTCAAATAACAGAAAATTCTTTTTACTGCATTCATGTGAGAGATCTTTGGTGAGACTTGATATCTTGCACATAGACAAACTGCAAACATGATATCAGGCCTGGATGCAGTAAGATACATAAGAGAGCCAATCATTGATCTATATAACTTGACTTCAACTGGTTGTCCATCTTCATCTTTGCCCAATGAATTGATAGATTTAATAGGTGTAGTAACAGCCTTCATATCATCAAAATTAAACTTCTTAAGTATTTCTGTAACATACTTGTCTTGACTGATAAAAATTCCTTCCTTGGACTGCTTAACCTGAAGTCCTAAAAAGAAAGTTAACTCTCCCATTGAACTCATTTGAAATTCTTTCTGCATCAGCTGCTCAAACTCCTTAACCATGGATAGTTTGGTAGCCCCAAAGATGATATCATCAACATAGACTTGAACTAACATGATATCCTTCTTGTCTCTCTTAATAAACAAAGTCTTGTCTATAGCTCCCCTCCTGTATCCATGTTGTAATAAGAATGTAGAGAGCCTCTCATACCAAGCTCTAGGTGCCTGATTAAGGCCATACAGAGCCTTAACCACCTTATAGACTTTGTTTGGATGTTTAGGATCTTCAAAACCTGGAGGTTGTTTCACATATACCTCTTTTGTAATAGTACCATATAGAAAGGCACTCTTAACATCCATCTGGTAGACCTGAAAACCCATGTATGAAGCAAAAGCAAGAAATATTCTAATAGCTTCAATCCTTGCTACAGGAGCAAATACTTCATCATAATCTACTCCCTCTTCTTTTCTGTAGCCTTGGGCTACTAACATTGCCTTATTTTTAATAACATTGCCTCTTTCATCTCTTTTAACTCTAAAGACCCATCTGGTTCCAATAACTCTCTTCCCATCTGGAAGATCACATAAAACCCAAACTTCTTGAAGTTTAAATTGAAGAAGTTCTTCCTGCATAGCTTCAACCCAGCTTTCCTTAGTCAAAGCTTGAGCAATATTCTTGGGTTCCTCTTGATAGATGAAACAAGTAAATAAGCAGGTTTGATGGTCCTTATGATTTAGCATGTTTTGTTTATACACAAAGCTAAGTAAAGCATTGTGAGGTTTTGTGAAACCCTTAGCTTTGTGTCTTGTCATAACTCCAGAAGTAGAAGGACCAATGATTTGATCAGCTGGATGATTCTTATGAATTCGTAAGATTGGTGACTGTGGAACTTCATATGTATCATCCAAGTTAGTATAATCAGCACCTTCATTGGAATTTGTAAAAATACCTTCATCTTCAAGCTCATCATCAGTTTCTTCTAACCCAGGCATGGTAGGATCATTTAAATCATCTAAAGTACTGTCAACAGGTGCAGCAGTACTTTGGTTGAAAGTACTGTCCAAAGTACTGTGAGAGAATTCTGCAGTCTTTGTCTTCTTTGCCTCTTCATAAGCTCTCCTTTGTTCATCAGTGTAAGAATGTGCTAATACATCTTAAAGAAGCATCTGATTAAGTTCCTCTTGAATAGATTGATCCTCAGCAGATAATGAGGACTGTGGTGTAACAGTACTTTGTTTTGGAGAATCAGTACTTTGCTTAGGAACAGCAGTACTTTGTTTTGGACTTACAGGATCTTCATCAGGAACAGCATCAGGTCTAATAGGAACTCCATGAACAACATATTGTATATCTTCTTCATTGTGCAAAGGTTGATTTTCTTCTCTAACAGGAACATAATTCATCGAAGGAGATAAAATCTCAAGATCAAACATCCAATCAGGACCTTTACCTTTCTCATTGTCTTGATCTTCTAAAAACTCAACATGAAGACAATCTTGAATCTTCTTAGTAACTCTATTGTATACACGAAAGCCTTTACTGTTAGTATAATAACCCAATTGGTAACCTTCTTCAGACTTGCCATCAAACTTCCCCAGATTATCAATGGTGTTCAAAATAGTAAGAGGACATCCAAAAGGCTTCATAAAACGAATGATGGGTTTATTGACCATCAGCAATTCATAGGGTGTCTTCATCTGTGGTTTGGTGACAGAGACCCTGTTGAGTACATAGCATGCAGTACTTACAGCTTCTGCCCAAAATTGAATAGGGAGATGGGAATCTGCTAACATTGTCCTTGCTGCTTCAATCAAAGTCCTATTCTTCCTCTCTGCAACACCATTTTGCTGTGGTGTTTTAGCAATACTGAACTCCCTCTTTATGCATTTATTTGCACAAAAATCATCCATAGGCTTGTTCTTGAATTCAGTTCCATTGTCACATCTAATACCTCTAACCTTGAGTCTTAATTGATTTTCAAGTGCTATAATCAGTGTTTGAATAGCATCAAAGGTATCATCTTTAAAGCCCAAAAAGAAAACCCAACTGAATCTACTACAATCATCAGTAACAACCAAACAGTACTTTTTCTTATATAAACTTGCCACAGAGACAGGTCCAAATAAATCCATATGTAACAGCTCCAATGGTTCTCTAATAGTTCTTTCCTCAAGCTTCTTGCAGGAAGCTTTGTGTTGTTTACCCTTCTTGCATGCCAAACATGATTGATCATTCTTGTAAGTCTTTGAAGGTAAACCTCTAACTAAATTGCCTTTGACCAATTTGTTGATGTTCTTGAAATTAACATGGCCCAATCTTCTATGCCATTGATGTGCCTCTTCGTATGTAGCTTTAGCCACCAAACATGTGGCTCTTCCATAAGAATGTAGACTCTTCATGTCTAAACTATACACATCATTTGTCCTTGGTACTCTAAGAACTACCAAGTCATCATCAACAGGTTTAAAGTCAGAAGAAAGGATGAGACATTCTGTGTCAGTGAATAACACATGATGCTTTTTATCACAAATTTGAGAGACTGAGAGCAAGTTGAACTTAAGCTCCTTTACATATCTAACATTCTCAAAGTCAATAAGCCCTGCTTTGATAGTTCCTTTGCCAGTAATCTTTCCTCCATTGGGATCATTCCCAAATGCAACTTTTCCTCCACTAATATTTCTAAAATCAGACAGGATCTCTTTATCACCTGTCATACTTCCAGAGCAACCACTATCCACAATAAAATGATCTTTAAGCTCCTCTTCTGGGTTGCCCTGCACACAAAGAAAAAAGTTAGAAACTTTTAGGAACCCAAGCCATTACTGACTTGTGTTCCCCTTGTGGAGTTACAAACTCAAATTCTTTGAGTATGTAATTCCCACTATCTTTCAAATGATGATCCAAAATTATCTTTTGATTTTTAGCATGTGGATTTTCAAAACTTTCTGGTTTTTCAACATAAATCTCTTTCACCAGATTTTTAGCATTTTCTTGTATCACAAAAACATCTGATTCACTTTTTGTTGAACGTACTGTTTGTCCCTCAGTAGTACATTCCCTTTTAACCCATTCAGTTTTAACAGGTGGTTCCTGTGATCTAGATCCCCTATATGAATTGTGATACCTTCTAGGTTGATAGTGAGATCTCCTAGAATTTCTATTCCAAGTAGTGTTATCAGTACCTTGTTTCTGAGAAGTACTTTGGAAAGTACTGTGAGATACTGAAGGTTTTCTCTGATGTGGGTATCTATGATCTGGTGTGAAGTTTCTGTGATTAATCCTATTTGAATTAGCCCAAGCTGGTTTGTGCTCTCTAGGTTTCTGATTGGTAGACTTATTCCTTGGAAACTTGCTTAGATATTCTGAGTGTTTATCACAATCTTTGATTAAGTGATTAGGACTATAACACACAAAACACAGTTTTTGACCCATATGACCAAAGTGATTTCTTCTATGTCTATGCCCAAAATTATTTTGCCTTCTAGGTGAATGATTAAACTTGTTTTGACCAAAATTATCCCAAAAAGGTTTAGCAGTACTGTTTTCAAAAGGTTTTGCAGAAGGTACTGCTTGTTGAGCAGTACTTTGGTTTAAAGGTACTGCTTGATTTTGAACATTATTTTCAACAGTTTCTTTGGGTTTCTCAGACCTAGATTGAGCAACAAGCTTCTTCCTAAACTCTAGACTGTCTACTCCAAAACGAGAAACATCAGGCCTAGAGCGTTGATGACTAATGGGATGAGGAATAGCATGATAACCATTGTCTTTCTTATATTCAGGAGGTGGTTCACTTATTGATCCTTCATTACTGGATGTATCTACATAGTTAATGAGTTCATCATCACTAGTGATTATGTCCTCAAAAACACCATCATCCTGATCACTAGGTTGGTTTTCATCTATGTTACTAAAGTCCATTCCAAATCCTAAGCCTGTTCTAATGTAAGCCCTTCTCTGTTTTTCAACATAATCAACATGGGACAAGCCAGACTCTTTCCAAGCAGCAAACTTAGCTAACAAATCATCTCTTTCCTTAGTCAATTTCTCAATTTCAGCAATTTTACAGTTTAGTTTCCATTCACTAAGTTTTAACTGGTAATCCTGTTGCTCATATTTTTCAGCCCAAGCCATTTCATTATTTTCATGAGTTAATATTTTGGCTTCTATAGACTCTAAAGTGATTTGATAACCTGCTACCTCAGACCTAGCCCTAATACAATTATCTCTTTCAATCACATAATTGTTAAACAGTTTTAGATAAAACTCATAACAGTTTGAGCATACCTCAGAGATAGGAGACTGAGTTGGTGAAGTAGCCACCATAGCAAGAAGAACAGGATCATCTTCACTTTCTTTGCTCCAATCAAATCCTCCAAAGCCATCATCAGATTCCAAAGCAGCATGTTCAGATTCTTCATCAAAAGCAGTGCTCTAGTCCAATGCTTCCACTGTGTCTTCAACTGCATCTTCCACTGCTACCATACAGTAAGTCACTGGTTCATTATCAAATTCTTCACTCCAGTCAACTTCTGATAACTTCTCTTGAGCAACCAAAGCCTTTGTTTCAGTTATTGGAATTTCTTTGAGCTCAAGTTTAGGCTTCTCAGATGTTCTGTTCGCTTGATACTTACCAAACCTGCATTCCCTTGCAAAGTGACCAGTCTTTTGACAATTGAAGCATTAAATTTGAGATTTGTCAAAAGTTATTCCTTGTTTTGGTTTGAAATCAATACTTTTGCCTGTGTTCTTCATGTACTTTTTTATCCTTGTAGTGATCATAGCAACTTGCCACCTGATATCAATTTCTTCAAGTGCATCTTCTTCAATCTGTGCTAGATCCTCTTCATAAGTGACAGGTAAGCTTGCTTGTTGTGCAAAGAAGGAGCACACAACTTCATCTGAGTGCAAAGTGGTAGATGGTGAGGCCTGCTGAGCATATGAAGGGGGATTGTAAACAGCAGTACTTTGAGGAACAATACTTTGAGGAGAAGCAGTACTTTTGGAATGACTACTCTTCTTTTCAGATGATAGAAACGCAATACTGTGAGATTTGGAATTGGGTTGACCACTCATCTCATGTTCATACACCTTCAGTTGATGATAGAGATCATCAAAGTCCATAACATCTAATCCTTGTTGTCCTCTGATCATAGTAGCAATCACATGCCATGTAGATGGCAAACTCCTTAGAAACTTCGAATTAGCATCCTCAACTGATACTTCTGCCTTGTATAAATCCAACATGTTGAGGAGATTTTGAAACCTATCATATGCAGCATCAAGACTCTCTCTTTCTCCTACTGTGAAAGTTTCAAACTGTTGCTTCGGCAAATTTCTGTGCATCTTCTTAGAGGCTTCATTCCCTCCAAATCTGGTCTTGAGAGCAGCCCAGAGCTGCTTAGCATCTTTAGCATCATGAAATTTGAGAAGATGACCATCTGGAATGGCAGACAAGAGAATGTTTAGAGCCTTCTCTTGATTCCTTAGGGTTGCTGCTGGTAAGACTGCCTTTGGTACTGTAGGTTGTCCAGGAACATTAATGGGATCTAGAACTACTTCATTCCCATTCACAATTACATTCCATAGAGCATGGTCTGTGATGGCAATATACTGCCTCATCTTCATGCACCAGAGATCATATTCTCCCTTCTTGATTATTGGAATTCTGAGTGAGGTGATTGAGGGTGGTGGAACAGCTTCAGTCGACATCTTGAATATAGTTGAAGTAGGGTTTCTTCCTATTCAGAGTTTCCACACAAGCTCTGATACCAATTGATAAGATCGTTTAAAAGCTCAGTTAGGGATCAATAACAAAGATAATAAACATAATACGCAGCGGAATAATCAAAACAATAATTTGTTATTGCTAAAGGTTTTTCATTCACTAATACTCTAATAATCTTAGACGTTTATAGGAACACGTCTACTAACTAAACTAATAACCTAGGCGTTTACATGATCATACGCCTAGGACACACTAATCTAATACCAATACCCTACACGTTCTCCCCTAACATCTAGGCTAAACACACACCTTTTAGTCGACTACATTATTGGAAGACTTAATTAAAAACCTACACCTATGTTCTCTTTATATACTAGAGGATAAGGACTAATAAATAAAACTTCTTTTGCAAGCAAGTCCTTCCATCTTTTAGTAGGTTTCTTTCTTGTCATATTAAGTCCCTCTTGTTTCATTCTTTTTGTCTTTATCAACTCAAACATATAATTCCCAACAAAACTCTTCTATCTTAAACGGCATTTGGTAAGCTATGTCATCGGTCTCATCTTTGAATTGCACTATTCCTAACGAGGGGTCATAGGTCATCCCGGTGCTTTCTATGAAAGGTTTGCCTAGAATAACATGGTACAAGCTAGGATCTATGGTCGTACTAATATCATCCACAATTATGAAGTCCGTAGGAAACGTGAAACTACCTACATAAACGGGCAATCCCTTAACTCTACCAAGAAAATTGCAACTAGCACTAGGATCATCAGGGTCTTGCCTATTTGAAATCGGCTTTTTCATTACCCAATTGTTGTAGGTGCTATTCATTATGTTGATTGGGGATTTGCGGTCAATGTATGACTTAGCCACGAAAAGGTGTCCTATGCAACATGGTATGTTAAGATTCCAAGGGTTCCCAAACTTGATTCTTGGGCTTTTCCTAACATATATCTGACGGAGGTCACGTACTAAGTGAGGGTGGCGAGATAGCTCTTCTTCCATAGGAAACTTATTGAAATAGTCATTGTCTACTTCACCTACTTCATCGGTTGTTTCATTAGCCTCATGTGTATGGTCCTCTTCATCATTGGTTCTATTAGGTTTCACTAAGGCGATGGTATTGACGAATTGGACATGCTTAGCTAACTTACTTGGGGTCCTTATTCTCTACATCGGAAGGCTCGGGGGTTGAGATAGCATTAACCTTCCTATCACTATTGGTCATGGCTTTCAAAAGGTTATCTATCTTCCTATCCATTTCGGCTTGTTGTTGGTTAAAGCGGTCCGAGAGCTTAGCTATTTGGGCTTCTTGGGATGCGACTAGGTGTTGCAACATCCCCTCTATGTTTTTTTGTGAAGGGCCGTGGGATGGGGGTAATGAGAAATCACTAGAAGTGAATTCCTTGGTTTGTCCCCAATAGAAGTCGGGCTTGCCCTTCCATGCTTCTCGGGTTTCATTGAAATTCCTAGGTCCGGGTATTGTAGGGAATCTTCCTCCCGTTCCATTAACACGCGAGGATGCGTAGTCAACGGAAGCATGTTTGGGGGATCGGGTGCAAGTGCACGTGTTATGAGGATCATAAAGCGGCTCACACGAAGAAGAAATTTTGTTCACATGGCATGAAGACTTAGGGTTTTCGTAGGAACTCATTAGGAATTTAACTTGATCTTCAAGTTTGATCATCCTACGGTTGGAAGATTGTGAGTCAATGGGAGGCAAGGAGATTGCTTTAACGGTTTTGGGAAACTCACGGGGGTCATTCCAACTTTCGTTGTCATAGAGAGCAAGGTCCTCTATTATACCCCATGATTCTTCCGCGGTGAGATCACTAAGTTCTCCACCGGCCGCTTGGTCAATGGATTGCTTGGTGAGGAAGTTGACATGATCATAAAAGATTTGGACTTGAAGCCAAAGATCAATGCCGTGATGAGGGACTTTATGAAGTAAGTCCTTGAATCGAGTCCATGCTTCGTAGAGAGATTAATCTTGAAGTTGTTGGAACATCAAGATATCATTCCTAAGTTTAGTGGTTCTCCCCGGTGGTAAACATTGAGTAAGGAAATGAGAGGTGAGATCATCCCAACTTGAGATGGAGCCGGCGGGAAGTAGCTCAAGCCAATTACTAGCCTGGTCCCGAAGAGAAAATTGGAAGCGACGCAGGCGCGTAGTCTCCCGAGTAGTAGCATCAAGGTCGATGGAATCGACAATTTTAAGGAAATCCCTTATATGCTGATTTGGATCTTTGGAGCTAAGTCCATGGAATGCACATCCGTTTTGCACCAACCGGATGGTGTCGGAATGCAGGGCCGTAGTTTGGGCTTGGTTGGGAAGCTCAATGGTGTTCCTATAGCCTAGGTGGCTTGGTCTCGAGTATTCACCAAGAGTACAGGCTCTTGGCGGGTCATTTGGTGGTGGGTTGATGAATGGTAGTGGGTTATCACCTTCCATGATGAAAAGGGATGGGATTACGAACAAAGGTCACGAATAAAGAGGATAGACTAAGAGAAAGTTAAAAATGAGAAAAAATTTGCTTGATAGGAATCAAGCAAAGAAACCTAAACGAAGTGGACTACTAACTAGCTATTCTATTCCCCGGCAGCGGCGTCAAAAACTTGATAACGCTACACGCGTCGTTCGGAGTCAAGGAAACTTCCTTTTCTTCAAGCAAGTTTTATAACACCCTAGGCAGTGAACCTAATCGTTGTAGTGTAGTAATTAGGGTAAGCCACGGGTATTGATATCGTTCTCTAGGGCAATAGGAATGCTAGTAAGAAGTTACTACGCTAAGGTTGGGGTTGAGGAAGATTATTTTTTTTTTTTATCTTTTTGTGTTTTTTAGGAAATTGAAAGGTACGAATCTCGGGGTTTGGATTTGGGGGGTTGGTATTGCTACCGATTACTCTACTTATCTAATTATCTAGTCTAAGGTGTATGTAGTCTATATCTAATTATTGTGTGCTCGTATGATAGTTTAAAGATGTGTTTACTTAGGTTTTACTACTCCTTAATTATCTCTTATTGGTGGTTGAATTGTCACGTCCTTATTCTTAGTTGCGTTGTGTGTCTAAGGTCGTAGGGTATGCGTATGTTCCCTAACTCTTTGAACTTACCAAAGGGTCTTGTCTACAAAACCCACTAAGGATAATAAACTCTTACTCTAAGGCACTCTTTGGATGGTTTAGCTTACAAATACTCAAGGAGTTATATTCTAAGGTTCACACAGATTAAATCAAGCATTAAGTACACAACAAATGACCTATCGCATTACTAGATCATTAATCAACTAAGATAAGAGACAACCAATCAATAATCAATAATTAAGTTTCATATTCCCTAAGCAAACACACAAATAAATTAGCCGGACATGGAAAACATGCAAGCATACACACAAATAATCAAAGACATAATTTTATTAATGAAGTAAAGAACTTATCTTGATGTAAGATAGGGTTTGGAACCCTAAAATACTGTACAAGACAGCCTTGGTTTTGTTTTAGGTTTTTAGTCCAAAAGACTACACACCAATACTGAAAAATTCGGATTCTATATATAAGATTACATATGCGACGGCGTCACCTTATGTTTTGTGACGCCGTCGGATCGCCGTCATTAGGGTTTCGTCTTGGCCACGTTAGACTTGCGACGGCGTCACCTTGTGACTTCGGACGCCGTCTGGATTGAATCTAGGCCGTCTGTGTTGCGACGGCCTACTCTTTTACAACTGGACGTCGTCACTTGAAAATAAGAGTTTTGGGTTCTGACCCATCACAAAATCCTCGGACGGCGTCGCTAATAAGCAGTGACGCCGTCACCTTATGTTTTCAGCAGCTGGAGTGTCTCGATTCTTGACTTTGGCCATTTTCTTCGTATATTCGCGCCTATTCGTCCAAATAAGTGCCATTACAGCAATTTGCCTTCAAGAGACCTAAAAAGTGAAAAGGAACGATATTAAGTAATAACGGATACAAAAGTGATCAAATAAGGGCTTAAATGACCCCTTAAAAAAGTACATTTTAAAACCTTATCAAGTAAAACTTGCTCGAAGAAAACTTTTACGACAATGTCTCCCGAGAGGATCAAAAAGGAATTGACTTCTCAACTGGCCGAAGAATTGCGAACCTCACTGCAGAAGAAGGGTGGAACCGCATTGAGGAATACATTCATTACCAAGACAGCCATTGGAATGAGTCAGTAAACGCGCTAAGTTTCTCTACTTTCTCGAATGAAGAGTTATCCTTCAATGATCGGATTAAGAAAGCACAGAAGAAGCTTGCATACCTCACCAAATCGCCAGAACCAAAAAGGCTAATTAACCCATACCTCATATGCGACATTTGTGGAGGGCCACACGAGAGTGATGAGTGTGATGACACATGCCAAAAGAGCGTCTTCCTTTCCTGTCATGATATTTATGATGACCCTTCACTCCTCACGTTCTATCAAAACGATGAATGTGATCCCTGGGGCAATCTAAAATGGAAAACTGAAGGAAGGGAAGGATCTGAATACACCATCCGTGATGCCTTTGAAGAAGAACTCGGGCAGTTTACCATGGAAGGGACCACACTCTTAAAAGGTCTTGAGGAGTTTATCCAAGAGCAGCAAGTTGAATTAGAAAGTCAATTCGCCAACCTCCACGAAAGAATAAGCGGATCTGGCCCAGCCCTTCACGATCCAACTTGCGCCATCACTACTCGATCAGGAACTACTACCAAGGATCCCCCGCATCCTCACCGGAACCCCACCACAAGGGAACATGTGTTAGGAAATGAGGCAATTCCTGAACCCCTTTCAACCCCTCACGGTCCCCCTCCACAAACACCAGCACCGGCCCAACGACCAATTCTCGCACGGATTCCCTATCTCTCTCGTCTAAAGAATCAAAAGGCTGAAGAAGACAATGAAAGAATATTGTCTTATTTGAAACAAACATCTGTCAACATACCACTCCTTGATGTATTCTATCACATCCCTAAACATAACAAATACTTCAAGAGATTAATATCTAATCAGAAGAAACTTGAAGGGTTGATATCATTAGGAGAAGAATGTTCAGCTATCATCCAGAAAAGCCTGCCCAAGAAGAAAGAAGATTCGAGTAGTTTTACCATTCCTTGCTCTATAGGGGCGCTTTCTATGAAAAACACCTTGGCGGATCTTGGGGCAAGCATTAACCTGATGCCATACTCCCTGTTTCTTAGACTCGGCTATTCATGGCTGAAACCAACCAGGATGAGTATCCAATTAGCTGATCGATCAATCAAATACCCCATTGGAGTTTGTGAGAATGTTCTTGTAAGGGTAGGAGAATTCAAGTTTCAAGTTGATTTCGTGATTTTAGAAATGGAGGAAGATAACTCAGTCCCAATAATCCTTGGAAGACCTTTCTTGGCTACAGCTCGTGCCATCATTGATGTTCATGATGGTAAACTCACTTTATGAGTGGGGTCCGAGAGCTTAACCTTCGACATCAAGGATTCTATGAGCCATTTCTCCTCCTGCGATCACCCCGTATATTTTGTTGAGGAAGTTGATGAATTTGTTGATGGAGTATCTATTAAACGAATTCATGAATAATGATAACAACATAATATACAACGACGAAGAAATTGAGATGGTTGGAGCTGTTTCCTTTTATCCACATAGGGAAGAAATTGAACCTATTGAGCTTCAAAAGCCAGAAAACAAGCTAAAACCATCAATCAAAGAACCCCCTACCTTAGAACTAAAAGATCTCCCGAGTCACCTGGAATACGCCTTCCTTCAAGGAGGGGACCAACTCCCTGTCATCATAAGCTCTTCGCTAACCACTAGCCAGAAAGAGAAGCTCTTGGAAGTTTTAAAAGAGTACAAAGGAGTGATCGCGTGGAGTGTTGCCGACATTAAGGGAATTGATTCTACATTCTGTACTTACAAAATCCTCATGGAAGAAGATTACAAACCAACCGTTCAACCGCAAAGACGGGTTAACCCTAATATCAAAGAGGTAGTGAAAAAGGAGGTCATCAAGCTTCTTGACTCATGTCTCATCTACCCCATATCAGATAGCCCATGGGTCAGCCCAGTCCAAGTGGTTCCAAAAAAGGGAGGAATGATGGTTGTGAAGAATGAAAAGGGTGAGTTGGTGCCGCAAAGAACAGTTACTGGTTGGCGTGTCTGTATTGATTACAGAAAGTTGAATGATGTCACCCGAAAAGATCATTTCCCTCTGCCATTCATTGACCAAATGCTCGAAAGGTTAGCCGGGCATGAATACTACTATTTCCTTGACGGCTTTTCAGAATATTTTCAAATTCCCATTGCCCCTGAAGATCAGGAAAAGACTACATTTACATGCCCATACAGGACGTTTGCCTACAAGCGAATGCCCTTCGGGTAATGTAACGCACCTGCCACCTTTCAGTGATGTATGATGGCCATATTCCATGAATTAATTGAAGACAGCATGGAAGTTTTCATGGATGATTTCTCGGTATTTGGAAACTCCTTCGACCTTTGTCTTTCCAACCTTAGGAAGATGTTGAAATGGTGCGAAGAAACTAATTTGGTTCTAAATTGGGAAAAATGTCATTTCATGGTGAAAGCAGGAATTGTCCTAGGATATAAAGTTTCTGGAAATGGAATTGAGGTCGATAGAGCAAAAATCGAAGCGATATCCAAACTCCCCTATCCTACCACCGTCAAAGCCATTCGCAGCTTCCTAGGTCATGCGGGATTTTATCGAAGGTTTATTAAAGACTTCTCGAAAATTGCCCGGCCAATGACACAGCTTCTTGTTAAGGATGTCCCTTTTTATTTTTCTGAAGAATGCAAGAAAGCATTCAACCGATTAAAGAAGGATCTTACTCAGGCACCTATAATGGTCACCCCTGATTGGTCTCAACCATTCGAAATCATGTGCGATGCTAGTGATTATGCTGTAGGCGTCGTGCTTGGCCAAAGGAAAGAGAAGCATTTTCAACAAATCTACTATGCAAGCAAATACCAAGTGTAGGGATATTTGATAAGGTTTTAAAATGTATCTTTTTGAGGGGTCATTTAAGCCCTTATTTGATCACTTTTGTATCCGTTATTACTTAATATCGTTCCTTTTCACTTTTTAGGTCTCTTGAAGGCAAATTGCTGTAATGGCACTTATTCGGACGAAAAGGCGCGAATATACGAAGAAAATGGCCAAAGTCAAGAATCAAGACACTCCAGCTGCTGAAAACATAAGGTGACGGCGTCACTGCTTATCTGCGATGCCATTCGAGGATTTTGTGATGGGTAAGAACCCAAAACTCTTATTTTTAAGTGACGACATCCAGTTGTAAAAGAGTAGGCCGTCGCAACTCAGACCGCCTAGATTCAATCCAGACAGCGTCAGAAGCTGAAGAGGACGTCGTCACAATCACAAGGTGACGCCGTCGCAAGTCTAACGTGGCCAAGACGAAACCCTAATGACGACGATCCGACGGCGTCACAAAACATAAGGTGACGTCGTCGCATATGTAATCTTATATATAGAATCTGAATTTTTTAGTATTTGTGTGTAGTCTTTTGGAGTAAAAACCTAAAACCGAACCAAGGCTGTCTTGTATAGTATTTTATGGTTCCAAACCCTATCTTACATCAAGATAAGTTCTTTACTTCATTAATGCAATTATGTCTTTGATTATTTGTGTGTATGCTTGCATGTTTTCCATATCCGGCTAATTTATTTGTGTGTTTGCTTAGGGAATATGAAACTTAATTATTGATTATTGATTGTGTCTCTTATCTTAGTTGATTAATGATCTAGTAATGCGATAGGTCATTTGTTGTGTACTTAATGCTTGATTAAATCTTTGTGAACCTTAGAATATAACTCCTTGAGTAGTTGTAAGCTAAACCATCCAAAGAGTGCCTTAGAGTAAGAGTTTATTATCCCTAGTTGGTTTTGTAGACAAGACCCTTTGGTAAGTTCAAAGAGTTAGGGAACATACGCATACCCTACGACCTTAGACACACAACACAACTAAGAATAAGGACGTGACAATTCAGCCACCAATAAGAGATAATTAAGGAGTAGTAAAACCTAAGTAAACACATCTTTAAACTATCATACGAGCACACAATAATTAGACATAGACTACATACACCTTAGACTAGATAATTAGATAAGTAGAGTAATCGGTAGCAATACCAACCCCCCAAATCCAAACCCTGAGATTCGTACCTTTCAATATCCTAAAAAACATAAAAAGATAAAAAAAAATAATCTTCCTCAACCCCAACCTTAGCGTAGTAACTTCTTACTAGCATTCCTATTCCCCTAGAGAACGATATCAATACCCGTGGCTTACCCTAACTACTACACTACAACGATTAGGTTCACTGCCTAGGGTGTTATTAAACTTGCTCGAAGAAAAGGAAGTTTCCTTGACCCCGAACGGCAGTGAACCTAATCGTTGTAGTGTAGTAATTACGTAGGAGGGGTCATTTAAGCCCTTATTTGATCACTTTTGTATCCATTATTACTTTATATCGTTCCTTTTCACTTTTTGGGTCTCTTGAAGGCAAATTGTTGTAATGGCACTTATTTGGACGAAAAGGTGCGGATATACGAAGAAAATGTCCAAAGTCAAGAAATCCAGACACTTAAGCTGCTGAAACACAAGGTGACGACGTCACTGCTTAACTGCGACGCCATCGGAGCATTTTGTGACGGGACAGAAGCCAAATTTCTTATTTTCAAGTGACGGTGTCAAGCTTTAAAAGAGTAGGCCGTCACAACTCAGACGGCCTAGATTTGATCCAGACGGCGTCAGAGACTGAAGGGGACGGCGTCACAGCATAAGGTGACGCCGTCACAAGCTGATCAATTCACAACATGCGCGCAAAGTAGTTGATATTGTTTTGGCCATAACTTTTTCATACGAACTCGGATTTAGGTGATTCAAAAGCCCACGCGACCGGAACGAGAAAATCCACATTTTTGTGAAAAAATGGTCGTGATGTCGTCACTCTATAAGTGTGACGCCATCACCCTTTGCCGACAGAAAATCTGCCTATAAATAGAACATTATAACTTCACTTTTTGGAGGCTCAAAACACTAACTCCGATTCCAGGGCTTAGATAGGTGTTTTTCCAGCAACTTTGAAGGTTTCAGTCACTCCAAAAACATCTTGTAATGGTTTGTTGATAATATCTTAATCCATATATTCATTTTATCATTATGTCTATCCAATGTTTGATAGATTGTGTGTATGCTTGCATGTTTACCATGTCCGACTAAATTAAATGTGTGTTTGCTTAGATATATGAAACCTAGTTGTTAATTATTGTTAGGTTGTCTCTTATCTTAATTGTAATTGGCTTAGGAGTGCGACTAGGCTATCGTTGTGTTTAATACTTGATAAATCTTTGATAGTTTATGAATGACTTAGTGGATTTCGTTTACTAAACCCAAAGATAACCTCAAAGTTAGTTTATGAATGACTCAGTGGATTTTGTTTACTACACTTAAAGGTGACTTCAAAGAGTTAGGGAATGCACACCTTACGACCTTAGAAAACACAACGCGTTAAGAATAAGGACGTGACAATTCAACCATCAATAGGAGATAACTAGGGAGTAGTAGCATCTAGGTAAACACATCTTTAACTATCATACGACCACACAACAATAGACATAGACTATCCTCACCCTATCTTAGATTAGATAATTAGATAAGTAGAAGTAATCGGTAGAAGTACCAAAACCCCTAAATCTAAACCCCGAGATTCGTGCCTTTCCATTTCCTAAAAAAAACAAAAAAAAAGATAAAAAAATAATCTTCCTCAACCCCAACCTTAGCGTAGTAACTTCTCACTAGCATCCTATTCCCCTAGAGAACGATATCAATACCCGTGGCTTACCCTAATACTACACTACAACGATTAGGTTCACTGCCTAGGGTGTTATAAAATGTGCTCGAAGAAAAGGAAGTTCCTTTGACCCCGAACGACGCGTGTAGCGTTATCAAGTTTTTGGCGCCGCTGCTGGGGAATAGAATAGCTAGTTAGTAGTCCACCTCGTTTAGGTTCTTTTGCTTGATTCTTATTAAGTAAATTTTTTTTCATTTTTAGCTTTCTCGTAGTCTATCCACCTTCTTCGTGACCTCTGTTCGTAACTCCATCACTTTTCATCATGGAAGGTGATAACCACCCACCATTCATCAACCCACCACCAATTGACCCACCAAGAGCCCGTACTCTTGGTGAATACTCGAGACCAAGCCAGCTAGGCTATAGGAACACAATTGAGCTTCTCGACCAAGCCCTAACTACGGCCCTGTGATCCGACACCATCCGGTTGGTGCAAAATGGACGTGCATTCCATGGACTTTGCTCCGAAGATCTAAATCAGCATCTAAGGGATTTCCTTAAAATTGTCGACTCCATCGACCCTGATGCTACTACTCGGGAGACCATGATAACGCTACACGCGTAGTTCGGGGTCAAGGAAACTTCCTTTTCTTCGAGCAAGTTTTATAATACCCTAGGCAGTGAACCTAATCGTTATAGTGTAGTAATTAGGGTAAGCCACGAGCATTGATATAGTTCTCAAGGGGAATAGGAATGCTAGTAAAGAGTTACTACGCTAAGGTTGAGGTTGAAGAAGATTATTTTTGTATTTTTATATTTTATGAAATTGAAAGGTACGAATCTCGGGTATTGGATTTGGGGGGGTTGGTATTTCTACCGATTACTCTACTATTATCTAATTATCTAAACTAAGGTTGTGGGAGTCTATGTCTAATTAATGTGTGCTCGTATGATAGTTTAAAGATGTGTTTACTTAGGTTTTACTACTCCTTAATTATCTCCTATTGATGGTTGAGTTGTCACGTCCTTATTCTTAGTTGCGTTGTGTGTCTAAAGTTGTAGGGTATGCGTGTCTCCCTAACTCTTCGAACTTACCAAAGGGTCTCGTCTACAAAACCCACTAGGGATGATAAACTCTTACTCTAAGGCATTCTTTGGATGGTTTAGCCTACAACTACTCAGGTAATCATATTCTAAGGTTCACAAAGATGAATCAAGCATTAAGTACACAACGAATGACCTATCGCATTACTAGATCATTAGTCAACTAAGATAAGAAACAACCAATCAATATTCAATAATTAAGTTTCATATTTCTAAGCAAACACAGAAGTAAATTAGCTGGACACGGAGAACATGCAAGCATACACACAAATAATCAAAGACATAATTGAATTGATGAATTAAATACTTATCTTGATGTAAAATAGGGTTTAGAACCCTTAAATACTGTACAAGATACCCTTGGTTCGGTTTTAGGTTTTTTACTCCAAAAGACTCTCTCTAAAACTGAAAAATTCGGATTCTATATATAAGATTACATATGCGACGGCTTCACCTTATGTTTCGTGACGCCGTCGTGTTGCCGTCATTAGGGTTTCGTCTTGGCCACGTTAACCTTGCGACGGCGTCACCTTATGCCTGTGACGCCGTCCTCTTCAGCATCTGACGCCGTCTTGGTCGCATCTAGGCCGTCTGATTTGCGACGGTCTACTCCTTTAAAGCCCGACGCCGTCTCTTGAAAATACGAGTTTTGTCTTCTGACCCGTCACAAAATCCTACGACGGCGTCGAAGTTAAGTAGTGACGCCGTCGCCTTCTATTTTCAGCATCTTTGAGTGTCTCGATTCTGACTTTGGTCATTTTCTTCGTATATTCGCGCCTTTTCGTCCAAATAAGTGCCATTCCAGCATTTTGCCTTCAAGAGACCTAAAAAGTGAAAAGGAACGATATTAAGAAATAACGGATACAAAAGTGATCAAATAAGGGCTAAAACGACCCCTCAAAATGGTACCTTTTAAAACCTTATCAAATATTCCTACACTTGTTATTTGCTTGTCCTCAAGCAAATGTGCTTTTAGCCAATTAATTTATAAGTTAGGGGTCATGAAGCATTAATTCAAAACGGTCCTCAACACATATAAGCCCCACAAAAGTCATAACAAGCACAGAAATTACATACTAGCACCTCACATGGGGTGTTTGGATACTCACATCTCTCTCGCGTGTATATATGAAATATAACAAATAGGAAATGGAAGATAAACACTCATTAACCGGTCCTAGTACATAGATTACCATAGGCTTGAGAATAGATCAAACCTCCATCGCTTTGGCGTAAGCACCTAGGAAAGACTATCAAAGAGGTCTTTTAAAGGGTTGTAACGTTAGGCTTACGGTAGGGAAACAAAGGGTTTGGTGGGATAGGCTTTTTAGTGGTGGAAAGTCAAAAATCTCTATGTTAAATGCATACGAAGAATGGCGTTGCTAAGCCAAGACTCGACACTCTAAAACTCTAGGTAACGGAAATAAACAAAATAAATTTAAAAGATAGATGTAGGATGGTAGCCCGCATGTTTTTTTTTTTTTTTCACTCTATTTTTTTTCTTTTTCTCTTTTTCTACTTTTTTTTTCGATTTTTTTTTTTTTTTTTTTTTTTTTACCCTACCATCCTCTAAAGTAACATCAAAATGATAGGGATTTATAGGCACATCCCTACACTTGAGTTTTTATTATTCTAACACTAATTTGACCCGAATTGAAAAGATCAAAACACTTGGGGTACATTATTATGCAAACTAAGGGAATTTGTATTTAACGTTCCCTTCCCGTCATTTCATAAACTTTAACTTTTCCCATGAATCCCAATCGTCCCAAAACTGTATACAAAGGATATGACTCGACTTAGCAACTTATGCAAGCAACTAGATAATTGAACTAAGGGTTTGGGGTGATAACAATAATGCATTGAAAGTGAGTGCATATAGGGTAGGCTAAGGCGATTTGGGTGTATATTTGGGGGTGGAGTGTAAACAATGCTCTTCATTGATATTCTGGAAAAACGGAAACATCACGAGATCCGCGAAAAGGATAGGCTCTGAGGGGTTAACTAGGGGTATCGTGTACTAAAGATGAGTACAACGCAAAGGGTGTGGGGGAATTACTCAACCGATGTGGAAGAAGTAATTATATTACGGGTATCAAACAAGGGTTTATCCTAATGCCTCTTATCATTTAGTTATTCCTAACTACACAAGTGTAGCCTCACTTGCGATCTCGGAATGCATCACAAAACAAGTTCTAGAATCTAATATACTACCGGTTCACACTCTAAGCATTAAAGATGAATGCTTTTAATTCCTACTAATCTAAGGGCGATCCTCACATTTTGGGTGGAATTTGGGTGTTAAAGGGTTTTTGTGCTAGTCATGCAACTTCCTATCCGTGAGACGCTTTTGTTAAGACTAATGGCCCACTCCTATATGTCATGAAAAATTTTAAATTTGGTGCCAAAATTACCCTAACTGACATTTTCTCATGGTTTATTACACAAATGCACTTGGACAAAGCAAATAATCAAGGATAAGCATAGTTTCAAAGTTCCCGTTTTATTTTCCCTCCCTACACTTAAACTGAACATTGTCCCCAATGTTCCCTGAAAGTATCAAAGTTATGATAATGGAAGGTAATTAAAAACGAAAGAAACTAATACTCCCCTGATTAGCTCGGTAGGGTCCGTGTAAAGTGGTGGTTAAGTCCTTTCCAAGAAGAATTATTGCGTGAAAAGCTCCTTCCAATCTTATGTAACTTCTTCTTGACAAACTAAACCTGCACACTTGAAGAAAACAAACGAAACCTTCGTGTAAAATCGGCGGTAATAATATATATAAGACTCGATTTAAACTAGGATATAATGCTTGTGGAATGGATGTTTACAAAATTTCTAAGAAAATTAAGACCTGGAAAATTCCAAAAATTTATAAGTAGCTTAGAAAACGAGAAAAAGTAATCTAATGTTTTTACTCCTTCCTGACGCCGTCAGGTTGCAATCCTGACGCCGTCAGGTTATCCTGACAAAAACTGGTCTGCGATTTTCTGAAAAAAATTCTGGAAAATTTACATCTTTAGAATCTGGAAAAATTTCTGCAAAAACTTCCATTATGACTCGATACAAGCATTTGACTCGAACAAACAAACATATATATCTTTTAGTTAATTGTTATTCTCATGTTTACATTTCTTTTGAAAACGTGTGTAATCCTCCCTACACTTATCCCTTATGTAAAATACCTTTATATGCAATTAAGACGAGGTTAAAAACAAAATAAAGCATTTTTACAAATTTAAACATGAGGATAAACAATTAATAAAAGACATATGACACTAACAAGCAAACAATTAAGCATGGGTTGCCTCCCACGAAGCGCTTTTCTTTATTTAAGAGTCTTGTAGCTAGACTCGTAGTCGTACTCCTACGTTGCCTCGTTTTGCATCCTTAATGAGAATTCTATCATGTTGACAAAATTTTCATCGACTCTATACCTAGGCCCTAGGGTCAAGCAATCCTTATAATAATGCCTCCTTCTTTCCCACATGAATTTATAACCTTTTTCAACATCTTCCTTGCTTTTGTCCTCAAAAGCTTTGATGTTGTCTCGATCATAAATGGACAAGTGGCCATACTCAGTTGTTTTCCAAGGCATCCTATAGGTGATCTCATCGGTTCCTTCCTTAAACCTAACTGTTCCATCATGCTTGTTATGGCTCATTCTAGATGTTTCAACAAACGGTTTCCCTAACACTACTTGGGATAAACTATAGTCAATGACGCATCCTACATCTTCTAGGACCATAAAATCAACTAGGTAGGTGAAATTTCCTATAAAGACATGCACGTCCTTGACTCTTCCCACAAAGTTGCAAACTCCTCCTGGATACTTAGGGTCTCTCCTAATATTGAGTCGCTCATTCATAATGTCATTGTAGACAGCAGATGACATTACATTGATGGGAAATTCCGTATCTATGTAAGCGTGGTCGACACTCCTATATCCGATCATACAAGGGATTTTTAGGTTCCAGGGATTTCCTCTCCTAATCTTTGGGCATATCCTAATGATAGGTGATCGTGGATTATCAATTATGTATTGATGGTACGCAATCTCTTCCTTAGTGGGGTAAAGATTGAAGTAAGCACTATTTTCCACATCCACGTTGTTGTTTATCATGCCATTGTCCGAATTACTGCTAATCATAGAGCCAACTAAAACAGCGCTGATTACTTTCTCAACAGCTTCCCTAATTGTACTATCGAATATTTTCTGCAAATCTTGAAGGTCGGTGTTTCTACTCACATAGCGGCTTCGACGGTTGTGTTGGTTATTGGGTTGGGTTTTGAGTGACATTGATTTTTTGGGTGTTGGGTTATCAAGTGGTGGTTGGTTATCACCTTCCATGATGAAAAGTGATGGGTGTTACGAACAAAGGTCACGTAGAAGGGGGATAGACTACGAGAAAGCTAAAAATGAGAAAAATTTACTTGATAGGAATCAAGCAAAGAACCTAAACGAGGTGGACTACTGACTAGCTATTCTATTCCTCGGCAGTGGCGCCAAAAACTTGATAACGCTACACGCGTCGTTCGGGGTCAAGGAAACTTCCTTTTCTTCGAGCAAGTTTTATAACACCCTAGGCAGTGAACCTAATCGTTGTAGTGTAGTAATTAGGGTAAGCCACGGGTATTGATATCGTTCTCTAGGGGAATAGGAATGCTAGTAAGGAGTTACTACGCTAAGGTTGAGGTTGAAGAAGATTATTTTTGTATTTTTATATTTTATGAAATTGAAAGGTACGAATCTCGGGTATTGGATTTGGGGGGTTGGTATTTGTAACACCCCAACCCGACAAGGGTAAAGATATCACAAATACAGTTTCATATCAGAACTTTAAGTACTATACAAAAGCGAAAGTCTTTACAAAATTTTCAAAAGAAAACATAAATAACTAAATAACCAAAATAATTCTAAGATCTCTATGATCAAATCTTGCTCTCAGTTTCTACTCTCAACCCAGATCAGCCATCCCACAAGCTCATCTTGAATGCCTAATACCTGCCGCAGGAAAAGAAAAGTGCGGCTGAGCTTACAAAGCCCAGTGAACAGATATAACGAAACAAAAGCTAAACAAAACAAATATAAAAATAACGAAATCAAAATGAAATGATGATGAGGGATCTTTTAGGATTCTGCGGAAGCACAAATATACAGAAATCCAAACAACCACATAACAATTTAAACATCTCATAGCACATTAATGACACAAACACAAACACATCAGAACAACCAAACACTTAACATATCAAGAATAACAGATTACTTATAAGCCAAACGAAGAGTCTAATGACTAACGAAAACAGTTACCAGCAAATAAACATGGCATTCATACAAATCAATTAATCTACATTTAACACACTTAATTCAATATTGCAGCAGCGGTAATAGCAATCAAATCATGGCAGTCACATATGCAAAATAGAAAACACAATAGGAAAACTATAACTAAATAAGCAAAAGACATAGCATAGCAATTAGAAAGTTAACAGACCAGACATCATAAATTGAATCATTTCCCAGATCAAATATTAGCATAAGCAGAACTTAACATGGCAGGTCAAACATAAGCAGATAAAAACACTAACGTATAGGCAAAGTTCACAAAATTAACTGAACAAATTATACATACTAAACTTATAGAATACTCACTTTCACACTAGCACATTCATCTCACAGATCAACGAATTCACATAATGATAAACTAACATAATATCAGATGACAGCATGCGAATCATGTTTAAACATATTAATCATATCCTAGCATAGCAGACGGTAGTCTCATAAACATACAAAAGCATGAACACATATAATAACATATAATAAGCTTAGCACATAATTATAAACACTTGAACATTCCGAATCATAATCGGAATACTTAACATAGAAATAACAAATAAAGATTTAGTTAACTACCACGAGCCCAGAACATATCATATCAAAAACATCATAACTATATAGAAACAATCTCAAAATAAGTCGGAGTAGCTAGTTCCCAGAGTTTTATGAAGACGCGTATTGCACACGACATCATTCACCTAAACAAATCATATCGGATAACAGATCAGATCTAGGATGCATCCATATGCCCTACCAACATATATTGATAATATAATATAACTTGAGCTCATAACAAATAATAGATAATGGACGTGGCAGAACTTCACTCTACTGCCCTAGAGTCATGTCAATGGTGCATCACTGACACGGACATGGAACCCCCATGACTAGTTAATATTTGGCTCGGGTGTCAAACTAACTTAGGTCAAACAAAATTTCAATTATGACACAGGTCCAAATCAAACACAAGGTTCAACAGATAACATATCAGATAACTCATATCATAAGGTTCACATTCAAATATAATAAGGTTCAACAAATAACATATCAAAGTATTCCTAACATATAGTTCAAATCAGATCTTGCATGGTTCAATAAAACCTAAGTTCAGATAAGCAACAGGTCAAACAATCAGGAAAGGGTTCATAGCAATGGCATCGGAAACCCTAATAAGTAAAATAGGAAAGCTAACGAAAAGAAAATCATAAGGAACCTTTACTGAAAAGGTCAGAATATCTGTACCTTAACGCAAATGAGAGAAAAGCAAACGAACGAGTGAATCACGAAGATATAACGTCGCGTCTCCTTCAACGAATCTACACAAATTATGATTTATTTAATACTTATTGGCATCATTAAAGTTATAACGGATTTATCGCATTAACATTCTTAGATTTATAGGTATATTCTCATTTTTTAAGCTTCTTATGCATTTGTAAGTGTGTTACCTATTGATATCATATTTTATCTTTCAGTTTCTTAAACTCATATTCGGACCAGACTTTAGTGATTTTTATAAAATACTTACTTAGCTCAAATGAAATCAAGCAAAATCCCAGAGGTTCCCATATGAGTTAAAAGAGTCTCCAAAAATTGGTGGGTTCTATATCTATGCCAAATTTCCTATGGAAAATCACAAGTCCAGACCTGTCCAGAAAGTAATCAAAAAATACACCTTAAAAGTATACGCTTATTGGACCTATTTAGACACCTTGGAAAAATCCCCAGAACTCCCAGAAATTCATTTATGTCCTAAATATCACTCCTGTAAAAGGAGAGCTCCCAATTCCTTATGGTTTGAAAATGAAAAATCAAACAATCCTACCAAATTTCAGACCCGTTTTCTCAGCTTTGACACTTGATCTTGTAAAATTCAAAAATACGACTTAGACAACTCCAAATTCGACCAAACCACTTGGAAAACTTAAATAAGACATAAAATAAACTTTTCCCACAAAAACCCAGATTATTGTACTTATAAAATTCGATCTATGACACGCACAAGTTCGACATATGATGCTGTCCAGTTTTAGGGTTTATTAAAACCATCATAATTACATGCTTAGACCATTAATTACACTTAGGGTTTCATTCCAATTAGAATTCGAATTTATTAGGCATGATAACATCTATATATGTGGTTCGGTTTCATAGTGGCTCGACATAATTAATACAAATTCATATAATACATATTACATTACATGCTCTCTAATTATATTAGATCCGATTCATATTTGTTGTTTTTGTTTTCATACGGCTCGACCAAAAACACAAGATTCGATTCAAAACAAAACACGATACAATATATAATAACATTAGGCGTATCAAAGTGAGATGAATAGAACGTTGTTATACCTTAGCTCGTTGGAAACAAACTCTCAACACCAAGGGGAAATTAGGGTTTCGGCCGAATAGAAAGAAAAAGAAAGAAGAGGCAAAACTAGGGTTCCAAATTATGTTTATGAGTTTGTATATATAGGTGGTGAAAAATTCGGTTCTAGGGCTTTGAGAAGGTGTGTGGGCTTTGGCCTAACTCAAACCGAACAAGGAAACAAGCCCAAGCTGGCTCTCGGCTTTTATCCCAACCGAACACAAACAACGCCCATCTTGGGCTCACCAAGAAAGGAAACAAAGCCGACTTGGCTTGATAGGAATCGGGTCACACAAAACAAAAGTAAAATGACCCAAAGGTATTCGGATTATACAAGAACAACGACTCAATTTTATTTATACTCGCGACGTTTATTTTCGTTGTACCAATTGTCGATTACTTAATATACACGTCAGGTTTTTAAATATTCATAGATTAGGTTTTTAGTTTCTTTAATTGAACGTTATTATATTTTACATATTTTAAAAATTTTGATTGTGAGGGTAAAATAGTCTTTCAATACGTTTATAATTTTTAGGGTTTTACAACTCTCCCCTTCTAAAAAGAAAATTTCGTCCTCGAAATTGGACAAGACGGAACAGGACAGCAAACAAATGCGGATTTTAGAGTTTCGAGGAATTAAAACGAACACGTAACGCATCTCAGAACAAATGAATCAAAACAATAATCAAATACTTACAACAGACTATCCTATATACATCAAGTAATGGCAGATAACGGATGAGATGCAGAAAATCAAACGACAATTCTAACTTATCAGATATCTAATGACGAGATCAATCATATGCATAGACGGAACTAATCCTAATGGTCTAATTAGTCGCAGATAATCAAACTAAAAGGATTTAATGTTCCTCAAACACTTCACGAAAAATCCTAGGACCACAATAAGGGTACACGGAGACGTACACATTTAGAGCAAACATAGCAATTCATAGTTCACACAAATCATAACAATTTCGGTCCAAAGCGCACAAAACTTACACGTAACATATATCGACGAAAATCTCACAATTAGGTACAAATTTCTAACAAACATGAGGAGCAACAAATAACAGATACAAGTCAAAGTCCATTCACGTATCAACCACAGGCATTTCCCCAGACGTCATATAATTTCAATAAGTTCAAATTATATGATCTCGGTATTATCACGTTGATCAGGCGTCATAATACTTGCATCACATAACAAGTTCTTATTGTCATCATATTCTATCTCGGGTCATGGCAAACCAAATAACCAGAATCACAACAAAACATATCACATACAGATAACATATCAGATAGCAAGTAACATACTATAACAGACCAGATACACATTCATGCAGCATATACGACATCAAAACAACTTACCATACCACAAAAGAAAAGAAGGCCACCAATGCACAAAACAGTTCCTCATGACTCATTACTGACGATCCAGAAAGAAAAGCTGAGTTATACCAGAATGCTAAACGATAAAACTTCACGATTCAAACCGAGTTCTGAACGAATCAAAGAAAAGTAATGCCGATCAAAATCGCGTAGCAAGATATCAAACCGCCTCAAAACGCGTGACAAACGAATCAGAGTAACACACGTCGCGCCCAAATCATATGAAGTAGATGAACCTTCTCAGCCACCGGTTGAATCTTATCTCCGTCTTTTGCGCCTTTGGTTGGTCCGTCCAGCTTCCTCCAGCAGCATCCTGATGTCTCCAACAGCACGGCAGTCGGGTGTGGCTTCTGCTTTACGAACCTCTCCAGCCCAGGAACTGTTGCAGCAACGCAGGGTCGGCACCATCTTCTTCGGCTCCACGGGTAGTCTCCATCTAACGATCGACAAACGGACGACCGAAAAAAAAATAACAAAATTCGATGCGAAAAGAGGAGGGCCAACTCAGTGAAGACAAAATAATATCGAAGTCGAATCTGAACGACAGTCAAAAGGAATCGAAAGATATCTGAACAGACGGAAACCTAAGATCTACCCAATCCTCACAGGTCATAGCCTAAGCTCTAAGGGTCCTAAAACCTAGAGCTCTGATACCATAATTGTAACACCCCAACCCGAAAAGGGTAAAGATATCACAAATACAGTTTCATATCAGAACTTTAAGTACTATACAAAAGCGAAAGTCTTTACGAAATTTTCAAAAGAAAACATAAATAACTAAATAACCAAAATAATTCTAAGATCTCTATGATCAAATCTTGCTCTCAGTTTCTACTCTCAACCCAGATCAGCCATCCCACAAGCTCATCTTGAATGCCTAATACCTGCTGCAGGAAAAGAAAAGTGCGGCTGAGCTTACAAAGCCCAGTGAACAGATATAACGAAACAAAAGCTAAACAAACAAATATACAAATAACGAAATCAAAATGAAATGATGATGAGGGATCTTTTAGGATTCTGCGGAAGGACAAATATACAGAAATACAAACAACCACATAACAATTTAAACATCTCATAGCACATTAATGACACAAACACAAACACATCAGAACAACCAAACACTTAACATATCAAGAATAACAGATTACTTATAAGCCAAACGAAGAGTCTAATGACTAACGGAAACAGTTACCAGGAAATAAACATGGCATTCATACAAATCAATTAATCTACATTTAACACACTTAATTCAATATTGCAGCAGCGGTAATAGCAATCAAATCATGGCAGTCACATATGCAAAATAGAAAACACAATAGGAAAACTATAACTAAATAAGCAAAAGACATAGCATAGTAATTAGCAAGTTAACAGACCAGACATCATAAATTGAACCATTTCCCAGATCAAATATTAGCATAAGCAGAACTTAACATGGCAGGTCAAACATAAGCAGATAAAAACACTAACGTATAGGCAAAGTTCACAAAATTAACTGAACAAATTATACATACTAAACTTATAGAATACTCACTTTCACACTAGCACATTCATCTCACAGATCAACGAATTCACATAACGATAAACTAACATAATATCAGATGACAGCATGCGAATCATGTTTAAACATATTAATCATATCCTAGCATAGCAGACGGTAGTATCATAAACATACAAAAGCATGAACACATATAATAACATATAATAAGCCTAGCACATAATTATAAACACTTGAACATACCGAATCATAATCGGAATACTTAACATAGAAATAACAAATAAAGATTTAGTTAACTACCACGAGCCCAGAACATATCATATCAAAAACATCATAACTATATAGAAACAATCTCAAAATAGATCGGAGTAGCTAGTTCCCAGAGTTTTATGAAGACGCGTATTGCACACGACATCATTCACCTAAACAAATCATATCGGATAACAGATCAGATCTAGGATGCATCCATACGCCCCACCAACATATATTGATAATATAATATAACTTGAGCTCATAACAAATAATAGATAAGGGACGTGGCAGAACTTCACTCTACTGCCCTAGAGTCATGTCAATAGTGCATCACTGACATGGACATGGAACCCCCATGACTAGTTAATATTTGGCTCGGGTGTCAAACTAACTTAGGTCAAACAAAATTTCAATTATGACACAGGTCCAAATCAAACACAAGGTTCAACAGATAACATATCAGATAACTCATATCATAAGGTTCACATTCAAATATAATAAGGTTCAACAAATAACATATCAAAGTCTTCCTAACATATAGTTCAAATCAGATCTTGCATGGTTCAATAAAACCTAAGTTCAGATAAGCAACAGGTCAAACAATCAGGAAAGGGTTCATAGCAATGGCATCGGAAACCCTAATAAGTAAAATAGGAAAGCTAACGAAAAGAACATCATAAGGAACCTTTACTGAAAAAGTCAGAATATCTGTACCTTAACGCAAATGAGAGAAAAGCAAACGAACGAGTGAATCACGAAGATATAACGTCGCGTCTCCTTCAACGAATCTACACGAATTATGATTTATTTAATACTTATTGGCATCATTAAAGTTATAACGGATTTATCGCATTAACATTCTTTGAGTTATAAGTATATTCTCATTTTATAAGCTTCTTATGCATTTGTAAGTGTGTTACCTATTGATATCATATTTTATCTTTCAGTTTCTTAAACTCATATTCGGACCAGACTTTAGTGATTTTTATAAAATACTTGCTTAGCTCAAATGAAATCAAGCAAAATCCCAGAGGTTCCCATATGAGTTAAAAGAGTCTCCAAAAATTGGTGGGTTCTATATCTATGCCAAATTGCCTATGAAAAATCACAAGTCCAGACCTGTCCAGAAAGTAATCAAAAAATACACCTTAAAATTTTACGCTTATTGGACCTGTTTAGACACCTTGGAAAAATCCCCAGAACTCCCAGAAATTCATTTATGTCCTAAATATCACTCCTGTAAAAGGAGAGCTCCCAATTCCTTATGGTTTGAAAATGAAAAATCAAACAATCCTACCAAATTTCAGACCCGTTTTCTCAGCTTTGACACTTGATCTTGTAAAATTCAAAAATACGACTTAGACAACTCCAAATTCGACCAAACCACTTGGAAAACTTAAATAAGACATAAAATAAACTTTTCCCACAAAAACCCAGATTATTGTGCTTATAAAATTCGATCTATGACACGCACAAGTTCGACATATGATGCTGTCCAGTTTTAGGGTTTATTAAAACCATCATAATTACATGCTTAGACCATTAATTACACTTAGGGTTTCATTCCAATTAGGGTTTCGAATTTATTAGGCATGATAACATCTATATATGTGGTTCGGTTTCATAGTGGCTCGACATAATTAATACAAATTCATATAATACATATTACATTACATGCTCTCTAATTATATTAGATCCGATTCATATTTCTTGTTTTTGTTTTCATACGGCTCGACCAAAAACACAAGATTCGATTCAAAACAAAACACGATACAATATATAATAACATTAGGCGTATCAAAGTGAGATGAATAGAACGTTGTTATACCTTAGCTCGTTGGAAACAAACTCTCAACACCAAGGGGAAATTAGGGTTTCGGCCGAATAGAAAGAAAAAGAAAGAAGAGGCAAAACTAGGGTTCCAAATTATGTTTATGAGTTTGTATATATAGGTGGTGAAAAATTCGGTTCTAGGGCTTTGAGAAGGTGTGTGGGCTTCGGCCTAACTCAAACCGAACAAGGAAACAAGCCCAAGCTGGCTCTCGGCTTTTATCCCAACCGAACACAAACAACGCCCATCTTGGGCTCACCAAGAAAGGAAACAAAGCCGACTTGGCTTGATAGGAATCGGGTCACACAAAACAAAAGTAAAATGACCCAAAGGTATTCGGATTATACAAGAACAACGACTCAATTTTATTTATACTCGCGACGTTTATTTTCGTTGTACCAATTGTCGATTACTTAATATACACGTCAGGTTTTTAAATATTCATAGATTAGGTTTTTAGTTTCTTTAATTGAACGTTATTATATTTTACATATTTTAAGAATTTTGATTGTGAGGGTAAAATAGTCTTTCAATATGTTTATAATTTTTAGGGTTTTATAGTATTTCTACCAATTACTCTACTATTATCTAATTATCTAAACTAAGGTTGTGGGAGTCTATGTCTAATTAATGTGTGCTCGTATGATAGTTTAAAGATGTTTTTACTTAGGTTTTACTACTCCTTAATTATCTCCTATTGATGGTTGAGTTGTCACGTCCTTATTCTTAGTTGCGTTGTGTGTCTAAAGTTGTAGGGTATGCGTTTCTCCCTAACTCTTCGAACTTACCAAAGGGTCTCGTCTACAAAACCCACTAGGGATGATAAACTCTTACTCTAACGCACTCTTTAGATGGTTTAGCCTACAACTACTCGGGTAATCATATTCTAAGGTTCACAAAGATGAATCAAGCATTAAGTACACAACGAATGACCTATCGCATTACTAGATCATTAGTCAACTAAGATAAGAAACAACCAATCAATATTCAATAATTAAGTTTCATATTCCTAAGCAAACACACAAGTAAATTAGCCGGACATGGAGAACATGCAAGCATACACACAAATAATCAAAGACATAATTGAATTGATGAAGTAAATACTTATCTTGATGTAAAATAGGGTTTAGAACTCTAAAATACTGTACAAGATACCCTTGGTTCGGTTTTAGGTTTTTTACTCCAAAAGACTCTCTCTAAAACTGAAAAATTCGGATTCTATATATAAGATTACATATGCGACGGCGTCACCTTATGTTTCGTGACTCCGTCGTGTCACCGTCATTAGGGTTTCGTCTTGGCCACGTTAACCTTGCGACGGCATCACCTTATGCCTGTGACGCCGTCCTCTTCAGCTTCTGACACCGTTTGGGTCGCATCTAGGCCGTCTGAGTTGCGACGGTCTACTAATTTAAAGCCCGACGCCGTCTCTTGAAAATACGAGTTTTGTCTTCTGACCCGTCACAAAATCCTACGACGGCGTCGCAGTTAAGCAGTGACGTCGTCGCCTTCTATTTTCAGCAGCTTTGAGTGTCTCGATTCTGTGACAATCCGTCAATTTTCCGGCTATTATTTATATCAGAATAGGCGAGTTATTTATTTTCTGATCATTATAACTCAAAAACGAGAAGTTATCTCATGTTTTCCGAAGTCTTGGCACCACACGCGTACCGACACCATAATAAAAATTGACGCAAAATTTACTTTCTAATTTCAAAGTAATAATAATAGCATAATATTTCGCTCGTCAAAACGTCTCCGGAAATATAAAATTTATAAAATACGGATACCCGAATAATATTCTACATAATTAAACGTTATTCTGTACGGAACAAATTATACAGTACGGGGTACATATAATACACTAAATAATAATAATAATAATAATAATAATAATAATAATAATAATAATAATAATAATAATAATAATAATACACCTAAAATACGCCCCTCCCCTATCTAGTCTTTTCAGAACCTGTGTTTCTTCTACTGGATAACAAGGTGCACGCCATCCTCATCTCAAACACATCAAACCTCCATTTTTGTGATAAACACCTCTGGCACCCTTCTACACTATCCAAACCACTCCTAAGTCTACCTTATAGAAGCCATACGTGGAAGAGAGAGTTGTGAAGAAAGCTCAAAATGGGTAGAGACATGTTTTGAAGATTTAAAAGGGTCACAATCATTCTCCTAGTCTTCCATCTATACAAGGGGTTAATTTTCACAAGAACTTTCATCCATCTCAATCAAATTCGAAAATTAGGGTTTGGTAAATCAAGGGGTTTTTTTGAAATTACCAAAGGGGTTTTGTTCTTGGGTACATAAGGAAGCTTTTCCAAGTTGTTAATTGTTCCAATCCATCTTGAGTCTCTTCAATTTGAGCATTTGGTGTTCGGTTCTCATACCACTCGACCCACCAAATTTTTGTAAGAACTATACTTTTGTTATTTTGAATAAGTTTTTGTTTAATCTTTTATAATTCGAACTTTGTATTGCTTGGATTAGTAAAAAGATGAGGTTAATTTATGTTGTTGTTGCTACTGTCGATACACAAGAAAAAAAAAAGATTTTTTTTTTTAACTTGGCATGATTAATTGTTCATTTTTATTGTTATTGTTCTTGTGTGGCAAAAATGATAAAACAAAGATTGGCTTATTGTTTATAAGTAATGCCTAATTCTATTTTTTTTTTGTTTATTTTGGTTTGCGTTAATTTATTCCGTGGTCGCTATAATGCAAGAAATTGCTTTGTTTCATTGATAAAGTTGTCATTTTAAATCGAGACCCGCTGTGGGCGAACCACTGTGGGAGAATGGCGTTTGCTTTGGAACATCAAACTTGTATTGACCCCTTTAGATGTTTAAGAAATAAGTGCTGTTAGGAAATGAGTTTTGGATACAAATAAATTTTGTAGTTTTATTTCTAGCTTCTTTTGACTCCCCTTCTTTGCGACACACCACTCCGAAAGGTCTTGAGTTCGAGCCTCAACGTGGCCTAACTCACCCTTTAATATTTTGTTTTGAAGATATGTAGTATGCCAGGCAAGACTAGTATGAATTGGACTTACAAGTTGGGCCTTTGCTGTATGGGACATGAGCAGCAGTACAAGTATAATTCTTTTTGTGTTAATAATAAAACTAGCATGAATTGGACTTACAAGTTGGGCCTGTTGGTGCGTCAAGCCTAGCGGGCATAATAAGGGTGCATTTATGTTACAATAAGAAAGGTGACGACAATGTGCGTTTTAAATTCTCATTCCGTAGCTCACTCTCGACTATTTAATTTCCACTCGACGAAGATGTTCACGACATAATAAATAACTAAAATATTTAAAAAAAAAAAAAAAAAACTTATTATCATAACTATATACATATTCAACACATATGATTACAAACTGTAACATATATATAAGACTTGTAAAAACTAGACTAAACTAAGATTATAAGTTTTAAACTTATTTGTAAGATTAATTGATTTATATCACTCATTTAACTCAAATAAAACTTGATATGGTTTTATAAAAATTACTTAAGTCTTGTAGACAATATAAAACGGCTTATTATTTAAACAATTACATTATAATTTATAACTATCATGAGGAAGCTAAAGCTATACATGGGTCATGCCCAAATTTCCAAAAAAAAACTTACATTTATAACTAGTAAAAGTATTTTAATATAAACTCTTTTAATAAAACCATCATATAAAGTATGATTTTAATACACTTTTATCACCAATTAGTATTGATCATATATATACTTTAACGACTTTTGATTATAATTAGTTAACGTCTAATATTATATGTAATTATTTTTCGTACGTCGTCTTTCGGTTGCCATAGAACCGAAGATTCTTTCGTCATTAACATTTTCTTATTACGTACTTATGCATTTCCAAGAGCCAAAATCTACAAAAGTTGTATTAAACATTAATCATTGCCACACAAGCAACAACAACATAAAAAGACTTTTAAACTCATTTAAAATTCTTCGAGTCTTAAACTAGAACTATGGGCTAAATTTGTCATACTAATCTAGGTCGCGTGTCGGTGCCATCCAATAATTCTACTTGACTGCTGCTTTAGACTGCATTACTGAGGTGAGTATTCACAGCCCCCTTTTTACTGTTTTACTCATTTGGGGTGAAATGCATGATCTTAAACTTAAATTATTTTTATCTGAATTAGACCTTTAATATATTTCAACCCCTTTGACTTATATTGAACTTTATTTTGACTTGATTTAGATTATTTAATAAATTTTGAACCCTTAGACTCTTGGACTGAATTATGAGCTTATGACTTGTTTGGACCTAATGGACCGTACGTCCTTGACCTAAAGTCTCCCCTGTTCGGAGCACTGCCGAGTCTCCCATGTTCGGAGCAGTCTTAATTGATAGTATATAATAGTTGTTATGATGTACTGTTCGTACATTCGCATTGTTAGTCCCCTATTGGTTTGCCGTTCGCACTCCAATTATACGTACCGTTCGTACGGCTCCCTTGTGCGGAGCAGTAGGTAGTATGGATAGCGCTATTAGAGGTCGGCCAACCTCTCGTTCCCCTGTCTACGGAACGCATATTATTTATTTTAGGGGCTTTGCCGCATACTTTATTACATACGAGGCTTTATTGTGACTATATGTGCATTGTTTACTAGACTTAAATTATGGAAGTGTATGTGAATTCATATGTTACAAGTCTTGTATGGGCGGGATTTGTAACATAGTGAGTTGACAGGACATTTGCCCGTCAGACCTTCAAAAATCGGAATTTTATTTTACATAAAACCTGTGTACTCACCAACTATTTTCATAGTTGACCCGTTTTCTCATGCATTTCAGGTGATCGTTGTTTAGCTTATATTATGAAGATTTTAAATAAAGGAGTCGTCACAAGTTATTTGGGTCATCATGTAGTAAAATGTTATCTTCTGGAAGTCAAACTTTATGTTTCAATTGCCAAGGTCGGCTAGAACCTTGTTGTAATGTTACAATATTTCTTTAAATTTAAATCATGGTATTGTACTATATCTCTTTGCGATGTATATTGATTATGTTACACCTCGCGTTTCCGCCTCCGGCGGGGTGTGACAGATTGGCCGAGGTTATAGTGAATGCCGATTTTTCTAAAATAAAAATCGCAACTATAACCAAAATAAAATTTTCTTAAAACAAGGGACATCATACGAGTCGACTAGCACCAGCATTGCATCGTTACTCCTAAATTATGCATAGCCTATACACCTATGCATAATTCAGGAGGAATCATATGATGATGGGATTAGTAGCCTCGGATTATGTTTGGTCGAGTCTTAAAGAGTCTGATCACCTGGAACTGCATTAGTCGCGTGAGTATGCATAACATGCTTATATGTCCATTATACCTTATATACATTTTATGTATGCATTCTTCTTGCTATATATTATGACTCGTTAGGCTAAGCACATTCTTGTTCCCGTCACATTACACTCACTACCTGTCGCCGTCCCACACATCATCCGCCATGACTCACTCAACCAAATGCTTTGGCCTATTGTAGAAGCATGACTACAAGGAACACCCGTTCAGGAAGCATCAACAATGAAGCCCCAAGAGATAGTGCTGCTGGATTGGCGGATCTCCTCACTCAGATTGTCGCACACATTGATGCAGGACGAGCCAATGAGGGAGCTGGTACCTCGACCAATGGCCACGGATGCAGCTATAAGACCTTCATGTCATGCAGGCCAAAGGAATTTCATGGCAGCGAGGGTGCCATTGGCCTGCTATCATGGTTTGAGAATGTTGAGTCGAAACTTAGCATCACTAAATGTGCTGAAGGAGATAAGGTTGAGTTCTCTGTTGGTCTACTTCAGGGGCGGGCACTGACCTGGTGGAACAACCAACTGAAGACCAGAGGGAGAGAAGCTGCAAATGGATTACCTTGGGAAGAATTCAAGAAGCTACTAACTGAGGAGTACTGCAGGAAGGATGAAGTGCAGAAACTGGAAGCGGAATTCTGGAACCATTTGATGGTAGGAGTAGAAGTCGACAAGTACACAATTCGCTTTCATGAGCTGACCAGGATGGTCCCCCACATGGTCTCTACTATGGAGAAGCTGATTGATCGATACATTTGGGGTTTGATTCCTGAGATCAGGAGAGATGTCACCTCATCCAACCCAACTACTCTGCAAGTTGCTGTGGGAATGGCATACCGCTTGACTAATGACGTGATCAGGTCTGGAGGACTAGCAAAAACAAATGACAATGGACGAAAACGACAGGAGGATCACCAGGGAAGCCGAGACCAGGACCAGCAAGACAAGAGGCAACGAGTGACCAGAAACTATGGAGCGACGACTCAGGAGTGCAGAGGATATGCAGGTCCACATCCTAAGTGTACTCGATGCAATCTCCATCACATAGGAAACTGCCCTAAGTGTAACGTGTGCCAGAAGACGGGCCATATTAGTCGAAATTGCTCAGACAGAAATGGAAACCAAGGACGAAGGCTAACATGCTACGAGTGTGGAAGTCCGGATCACCTCCGGAACACATGTCCTAAGTTGAATACGGCACAAAAGTCGGAGCACGGTAGCATGACTCTCGCTTTAGCACTTGATGAAGATAACCCAAACCGTGGAGGCAATGTCAGCCCAGCTCGGGGTCGAGCATACTTCTTGGCCACCAAGGAAGCTCGCTAAGACACAAGCACCGTGACGGGTACATTCTTTTGATCACCCACTCTATATCAGTATCTTCTGGTTCTAGTTCATGGTATTGATTAGTGTAGAACCTTGCATCATGAGCCTTAGTTTAATTGTTTCCTTCTCACTAATCTGAGCACCCCACTATTAGCATTGATTGGTTTAAATGATTTCAAACTCGAGCCAAACTTTCAAAAGGTCTCTTACATATATAAGAAGCCATCTCTTTACGACAACTTGCTTTCTAGCTTGATTTAGTGACAGTTCTTGTTTGATGAGTTGCGAAAATCAAGTTAGAATCAAGTTGTTACTCAACATATACAACTTAAACAAATGACCGGTCAGGTCGACAAGTTGTGAAAATTCACCAACTAAGAATCTTTTGAGGGAAAAGTTCGAGAATGAGAAAATTTGAACCATGAGAATGTACGCATGTAGCATAGACGGACTGAATCTCGAGGACGAGATTCTTTTTAAGGCTGGCAGACTGTGACAATCCGTCAATTTTCCGGCTATTATTTATATCAGAATAGGCGAGTTATTTATTTTCTGATCATTATAACTCAAAAACGAGAAGTTATCTCGTGTTTTCCGAAGTCTTGGCACCACACGCGTACCGACACCATAATAAAAATTGACGCAAAATTTACTTTCTAATTTCAAAGTAATAATAATAGCAAAATATTTCGCTCGTCAAAACGTCTCCGGAAATATAAAATTTATAAAATACGGATACCCGAATAATATTCTACATAATTAAACGTTATTCTGTACGGAACAAATTATACAGTACGGGGTACATATAATACACTAAATAATAATAATAATAATAATAATAATAATAATAATAATAATAATAATAATAATAATAATAATACACCTAAAATACGCCCCTCCCCTATCTAGTCTTTTCAGAACCTGTGTTTCTTCTACTGGATAACAAGGTGCACGCCATCCTCATCTCAAACACATCAAACCTCCATTTTAAACACCTCTGGCACCCTTCTACACTATCCAAACCACTCCTAAGTCTACCTTATAGAAGCCATACGTGGAAGAGAGAGTTGTGAAGAAAGCTCAAAAAGGGTAGAGACATGTTTTGAAGATTTAAAAGGGTCACAATCATTCTCCTAGTCTTCCATCTATACAAGGGGTTAATTTTCACAAGAACTTTCATCCATCTCAATCAAATTCGAAAATTAAGGTTTGGTAAATCAAGGGGTTTTTTTGAAATTACCAAAGGGGTTTTGTTCTTGGGTACATAAGGAAGCTTTTCCAAGTTGTTAATTGTTCCAATCCATCTTGAGTCTCTTCAATTTGAGCATTTGGTGTTCGGTTCTCATACCACTCGACCCACCAAATTGTTGTAAGAACTATACTTTTGTTATTTTGAATAAGTTTTTGTTTAATCTTTTATAATTCGAACTTTGTATTGCTTGGATTAGTAAAAAGATGAGGTTAATTTATGTTGTTGTTGCTACTGTCGATACACAAGAAAAAAAAAAGATTTTTTTTTTAACTTGGCATGATTAATTGTTCATTTTTATTGTTATTGTTCTTGTGTGGCAAAAATGATAAAACAAAGATTGGCTTATTGTTTATAAGTAATGCCTAATTCTATTTTTTTTTTTGTTTATTTTGGTTTGCGTTAATTTATTCCGTGGTCGCTATAATGCAAGAAATTGCTTTGTTTCATTGATAAAGTTGTCATTTTAAATCGAGACCCACTGTGGGCGAACCACTGTGGGAGAATGGCGTTTGCTTTGGAACATCAAACTTGTATTGACCCCTTTAGATGTTTAAGAAATAAGTGCTGTTAGGAAATGAGTTTTGGATACAAATAAATTTTGTAGTTTTATTTCTAGCTTCTTTTGACTCCCCTTCTTTGCGACACACCACTCCGAAAGGTCTTGAGTTCGAGCCTCAACGTGGCCTAACTCACCCTTTAATATTTTGTTTTGAAGATATGTAGTATGCCAGGCAAGACGATTTTTTTTTCCTTCGCTGTATGGGACATGAGCAGCAGTACAAGTATAATTCTTTTTGTGTTAATAATAAAACTAGTATGAATTGGACTTACAAGTTGGGCCTGTTGGTGCGTCAAGCCTAGCGGGCATAATAAGGGTGCATTTATGTTACAATAAGAAAGGTGACGACAATGTGCGTTTTAAATTCTCATTCCGTAGCTCACTCTCGACTATTTAATTTCCACTCGACGAAGATGTTCATGACATAATCAATAACTAAAATATTTAAAAAAAAAAAAAAAAAACTTATTATCATAACTATATACATATTCAACACATACGATTACAAACTGTAACATATATATAAGACTTGTAAAAACTAGACTAAACTAAGATTATAAGTTTTAAACTTATTTGTAAGATTAATTGATTTATATCACTCATTTAACTCAAATAAAACTTGATATGGTTTTATAAAAATTACTTTAGTCTTGTAGACAATATAAAACGGCTTATTATTTAAACAATTACATTATAATTTATAACTATCATGAGGAAGCTAAAGCTATACATGGGTCATGCCCAAATTTCCAAAAAAAAAACTTACATTTATAACTAGTAAAAGTATTTTAATATAAACTCTTTTAATAAAACCATCATATAAAGTATGATTTTAATACACTTTTATCACCAATTAGTATTGATCATGTATATACTTTAACGACTTTTGATTATAATTAGTTAACGTCTAATATTATATGTAATTATTTTTCGTACGTCGTCTTTCGGTTGCCATATAACCGAAGATTCTTTCGTCATTAACATTTTCTTATTACGTACTTATTGTGACAACTCGCAATTTCAGGTCATTTCTCAAAACAATTTATGCCTTACAATTTCAACATTTATCGTAAACTTGATTTACGTGTTCCAAATTCGCGTAACCTTTAAGGTTTAGCGGCGAATTCATGATCATAACATCACGTACATTTCATATGGACTAAGATTAGTCTACATTTCATTAGCATCATTTGCATCACGTTAGTTCATTCATGACATTTCATTTCACATTTATCGCGTAATTTTTATATTTAATAATCGTTATCGCGTGAGTTATTATTTTGAATATTTAATCCATTACTTTCAAAAATGATCCCGACATATTTTTATACTTACATTTAGTTTATAAAAACTATATTTTAGTTTTCCTAGTGTTTTGAATTTATTTCGTATACAAATCGTTAAATTTAAATTATTACGACGTTTTTCTTAAAAACTATACGATAATTTTTATATCACTCAAATTTCACAAGGAATGTATTTTTACAATTTTTATTATCTCATTACATTCTATTTTGACCTATTAAAAACTTACTTGTACCAAAAAGTTACAATTATCTACACTTTACTTACACTTTCTTACAAATTATACAAGTAAATATATATATACATAATAATAAAGAAAAAAAAAATTATTTGAGAAGCAAAGCCCCTAAAATCCGGTCCAAGGGGTAGGCAATAAATGACTTGGTACATTTTTCTTTGATTGCATAAGTCTACACTTAACTTAAATATCATTTCATTCATTCACTTCATCCACTTTTCATTTTTTTCAACAAGTAAGTAAAATTTGGTTTCTCTCTTGTCTTCCTCTTCATAGAACCGGTTCTACCATAGGTGTTCAAGGGATCACCAAAATTTTTACAAGTTCAAGTTATATACAATCTAGATAATACTCTTATTAAGATTTTGAAATAAAAATCTAGAGTATTTAGGCTAAACCTTGTTACTTGCACCTCATCATATTCACTTGTAAGCATGTTTCTTTCATTTTTCATGTTTCCTTATCATTTCATATGTATCTTTTCATTTTTTTGGAGCAAACATGCAAGACATATGTGATTTATACCATTTTTACATGATTTTAGAGTTATATATATATATTGGTCATCCTATAATTATCCCCTTGGTATTCCTTGGTCTTGATGATGTCTAGGAACCCATGACACCCTAAGAAGGTGTATGGTAGGATTAGATTAGCTTTGGAGTTGATTTGAAGGGATTAGAATAGGTTTTGTCCGAGAAAAACTATTTTCGATACGTATAAAATATGTTCTGTCCTTATTTTGATTTTCTGGAAAAACCGACAGTAGGCACGACATTTTGGCCTTGATATTTAGAAAATATACTTTAAAACGAATCCGTGGCCGCTTGAACGGATAAAAACGGAGTTATAACGAAGAAGTTATGGATTTTACAAGTTTGACGACGAAATATATAATTTTCAGAAATTTCAGCATACTATTTTTCTTTTGTCCGAGTCAAAAACGAGCCTTAAGCTTCACAAATTATTTCGACTTGTCAAAAATATATTAGTATACTTTGATACGAAGCTAAGGATGTATTATACGTAGAAAACGGATTTGAAACGACAAAGATATGCACGTTTTCATAAACTTGCCGTAACTATTATTTTCTGAAAAACTATATTATTTCTACGATACAAGTGTTACAGTAGCTGTAACGTCCATGTTTGAGGCTGTTTTTAACCATGATATGGAACTTTTTGGAACGAAATGTCTTCTAATAAAATTAAGATCACCGAGCATATTTTTCAAAACGACAAGCTGTTTGTAAAGCGGAGTTGTAGTAAATTATTTATGGATGTTCAAACTTGGCCGAAACTCACTTTTAACATAACAATTAGCCAAAATCACTATCTTTAACCATTATTATCTTTATGTTCGAGACCTTTTGGACGAAAACTCCTGAACTGAAACTTTTAGATTTCGATACAAACTTTCCAAAACCGTCGAGTTCGTTTTCTAACGATCGACGTACACTATTTTACGACTAGTTTTTCGGAGCCATTTTTGTTAATTTCAAGAAAATACCGACGACATTGTTTTGCGACGAAAAGTGAAAATTTCACCATAAATCATTATAAAACCATTGTAGGATGACATTTTGACGTAAATACTTGAAAAGTGATTTTTGATTTGTCAAGACGTCAAACGAGTATTTTTCGACGATAAGTAATATTTTCAAAACTCGCAAATGGTATAAATAACATACGAAATGCATGCATAACATTACATCATAACTTATTACATATCATATCATCCATAATAGGTCATTTTCGAGATTCACGCTATACCTCAGTGTACTCACTCTTGTCATCATACCAATTTATCAAGTGAGTTTTCATAGCCCCTACCTTTACTTGCTTTCATAACTGTTTTGGGGGAGATACATGCTCATCATCTTTTATGACTTTCATATCTATTTGCAAACTATGTGCTACCTGAATTGAATGTTTAGGCATATTCTACATCATATTACCATTGAACTGAATGTCTTGGGATTACCATTGAACTGAATGTCTTGGGATTACTATTGAACTGAATGTCTTGGGATTACCATTGAGCTGAATGTCTTGGGATTATCATTGGGCTGAATGTCTTGGGATTACCATTGAGCTGAATGTCTTGGGATTACCCTTTAGCTGAATGTCTTGGGATTATCATTGAGCTGAATGTCTTGGGATTTTCATTGAACTAAAGGTCTTGGTATAATTATGTCAAGTAACTATTGATACATTAGGTTATGCACTATTATGTGAATTCATTTGACATCATGCACTTGAACATAAACTATGCACCTTTTGGCAATGGGTTGTGAACACACAGGTTGCAAGTTTTGTATGGGCGGAACTTGGAACTGAGTGGATTTACAATGCCTTTGCTGCATAAACGATTTTGAAAATCTTTACATTTCAAACCAAACTCTATGAACTCACTCAACCTCTGTGTTGACACTTTTAGCATGTTTTTATCTCAGGTATCTAAGGCATACACTTCATGGCATGCATGTGGACACATCTTAGAGTCGCGGTGACGACGCGTCTCACTTGGGTTTTACATACTTTAAAACATCGTTTGAATTGTAACAAACTTATTTCCGCACAAGATGATTTCTATTTGGGACCTACACTTTGTAAACTCTGATTGTTTTATTAAATCAAACGATGTGTTTTCCAAACGACACTTTAGGTCGTTCAATATATCGGTAACTGTGATGCTATGACAGTCAATCCCCAGGAATTCCATTCCGCTGCAAAACAGGTAATTTGGGGGTGTAACAGATTGGCATCAGAGCTTCGGTTATAGAGAACTAGGTTGCATCATTGACCCTAGACTATAACTACATTATCATAGAATCTCATCATTTCATCATAAGTGCATGTTCACTTTACATGCGGTTCATACGTACATTTTTCGAGTTATTTACTTTCATTTCATATCGATTGTCACATGGATGCCTTTAAATGCCCATTCCATTATTCTTTCCTCATACTCTAACGTGGAGAATTCCTTGTCATTCCCTATCACAATTTTATATCAGCTGATTCATCACCGATAACGTCGAATGCCGAGATAAACCTTTAAATAGGGCGAAGTCACTCTCACTCCTTTGTTTCACCACTAACATGTCGAGTTACACTTTATTCACACATTAAGTCACTAAACCATTATACATTTGAAGCACTTACAACACCTCATAACCCATCTTTTCGGAAACCGTCGATCATTTTGAAAAATAACCTCAAACTTATCATCTCTTATCACATCTCTTTAGAGCGCTTATTATTAACATAGGACTTTGATACGTCTCACCCTTTCCTCTTATTTTGAAGAAGATATGGCGCCAAAGAAAGCTGCAACCGAAATGACCCAAGCGGCTATTCAAAAGTTAGTAAGGGATACCGTAGCCGATGCTCTAAGGATTGAAAGGGAAACGGTGGCTGCTGCTACTGCTGAGGCCGCGGCTACTGCCGAAGCCGCTAGAATTGAGAGGGAAGCTGAAGCCGCTAGGCTTGCTGCTGCTGCAGGAAATGCAGGAGGGTCCGGAGTCAAAAGCTGTTCGTATAAGGATTTCAAAAGTGGAGATCCCACCAAGTTTAAAGGGACTGAAGGAGCCACTGCAATGGTTTGATGGTTTGAGAAATTGGAGTCCGTGTTTTTGTTATGTAATTGCCCGGATGATAGCAAGGTCAAGTTTGCTACAAGTACACTACTTGATGGAGCATTGTCGTGGTGGAACTCTTATGCTCAACCGATGGGGATGGAAAATGCTTTCAAGCTCACTTGGGAGCAATTTAAAGGTTTGGTAACAAAGAAGTTTTGTCCGCGTACGGAGGTGAAGAAGTTGGAGACCGAATTCTATGAGTTGAAAACTATTGGGTACGACATTGATACTTATATTCGAAGGTTCCAAGAATTGGCCGTGTTATGCCCATCTATGGTTTCGGATAATGAGAAGCTACTGGAGGCTTTCATTGAAGGACTTCCTGAGATTATTCAAGGCGATGTGACTTCTTCTGACCCGCAAACGATTGAGGAAGCTATTCGATTGTCTCAAAAGCTCATGGCACAAGTAGTAAAGAGGGGCAACACCACAAACACCAACCAAAACAACAACAACCCCAACAACCGCACCAACTACCACAATAACCAAAACAACAACAACAACGACGATAACCAAATCAACAACAACAAAAGAAAATGGGAAAATGATCAAGGAGGTTACAATAACAACAACCAAAACCGTAACACTAACCATCATCAACAACAAAATAGAGGGCAAGAAACTGCAATGGTTTATGTTGCTGCACAAATAGAAGGCAGAGGTTATGCTGGAACCTACCCACTATGTAATCGATGTAAGTATCATCACACGGGTCATTGTCCTGTTAAGTGCTACAAGTGTCAAAAACTAGGCCACCATGCCAGGAATTGTAGAGGCAAGACCATAGTTACGTGCTTCGGATGTGGGGAGCAAGGACACTATCGAAGTCAATGTCCTCAAAACAAAGGTCAACAAGTCGAAGGTGCTCATGGAAATGCATACCTGTTACAAGGAGGAGAAGCTCGTCATGGTCACAACAACGCAGAAGACTGAAGAAATTCGGAAACTAACAGTCTTATTTCTCCTTATGTATTATGTTGTACTAAGATTATGTCTTCCATCATATTCTGATCTTATGACTTAAGATGTACTACTTTTGATAAACCACTCGTTGTAAAATATTCTCATCTATCGTACTTTATTTTCTTTCCGACTTGTTATTACTTACGAGAATTTTACTTCTTTTTACTTTATCGACCATTTTAACGACACGGTTTAAATCCTTGTAAGCATTGAGAGTTATAACAACTAAACCGAACGTCACATCATCGTTCCTTAATTATACATAGCCTAGCTAACTATGTCTAATTCTGGAGGGATCATGTTATGTTGGGAGCAGTTAATTATAAATCTTAGTGCAAGCAAAATCTTCACATACTTCAAAGTCTAAGTGTTACTCATCGGAGATACTCATCCAATATTTTTCTCTACCACGATGTTTTGTACGCTCTCGATCCTCGACAACCGTAACGACACTTCTCCATGTCTTTTCTCCTCGATATTCATCACAAACTCAAAAATTCGATAGACCAACACGAACTGAATTCAGGGACTGAATTCCTTTTTGGATGGGCGAATGTGACAACTCGCAATTTCAGGTCATTTCTCAAAACAATTTATGCCTTACAATTTCAACATTTATCGTAAACTTGATTTACGTGTTCCAAATTCGCGTAACCTTTAAGGTTTAGCGGCGAATTCATGATCATAACATCACGTACATTTCATATGGACTAAGATTAGTCTACATTTCATTAGCATCATTTGCATCACGTTAGTTCATTCATGACATTTCATTTCACATTTATCGCGTAATTTTTATATTTAATAATCGTTATCGCGTGAGTTATTATTTTGAATATTTAATCCATTACTTTCAAAAATGATCCCGACATATTTTTATACTTACATTTAGTTTATAAAAACTATATTTTAGTTTTCCTAGTGTTTTGAATTTATTTCGTATACAAATCGTTAAATTTAAATTATTACGACGTTTTTCTTAAAAACTATACGATAATTTTTATATCACTCAAATTTCACAAGGAATGTATTTTTACAATTTTTATTATCTCATTACATTCTATTTTGACCTATTAAAAACTTACTTGTACCAAAAAGTTACAATTATCTACACTTTACTTACACTTTCTTACAAATTATACAAGTAAATATATATATACATAATAATAAAGAAAAAAAAAATTATTTGAGAAGCAAAGCCCCTAAAATCCGGTCCAAGGGGTAGGCAATAAATGACTTGGTACATTTTTCTTTGATTGCATAAGTCTACACTTAACTTAAATATCATTTCATTCATTCACTTCATCCACTTTTCATTTTTTTCAACAAGTAAGTAAAATTTGGTTTCTCTCTTGTCTTCCTCTTCATAGAACCGGTTCTACCATAGGTGTTCAAGGGATCACCAAAATTTTTACAAGTTCAAGTTATATACAATCTAGATAATACTCTTATTAAGATTTTGAAATAAAAATCTAGAGTATTTAGGCTAAACCTTGTTACTTGCACCTCATCATATTCACTTGTAAGCATGTTTCTTTCATTTTTCATGTTTCCTTATCATTTCATATGTATCTTTTCATTTTTTTGGAGCAAACATGCAAGACATATGTGATTTATACCATTTTTACATGATTTTAGAGTTATATATATATATTGGTCATCCTATAATTATCCCCTTGGTATTCCTTGGTCTTGATGATGTCTAGGAACCCATGACACCCTAAGAAGGTGTATGGTAGGATTAGATTAGCTTTGGAGTTGATTTGAAGGGATTAGAATAGGTTTTGTCCGAGAAAAACTATTTTCGATACGTATAAAATATGTTCTGTCCTTATTTTGATTTTCTGGAAAAACCGACAGTAGGCACGACATTTTGGCCTTGATATTTAGAAAATATACTTTAAAACGAATCCGTGGCCGCTTGAACGGATAAAAACGGAGTTATAACGAAGAAGTTATGGATTTTACAAGTTTGACGACGAAATATACAATTTTCAGAAATTTCAGCATACTATTTTTCTTTTGTCCGAGTCAAAAACGAGCCTTAAGCTTCACAAATTATTTCGACTTGTCAAAAATATATTAGTATACTTTGATACGAAGCTAAGGACGTATTATACGTAGAAAACGGATTTGAAACGACAAAGATATGCACGTTTTCATAAACTTGCCGTAACTATTATTTTCTGAAAAACTATATTATTTCTACGATACAAGTGTTACAGTAGCTGTAACGTCCATGTTTGAGGCTGTTTTTAACCATGATATGGAACTTTTTGGAACGAAATGTCTTCTAATAAAATTAAGATCACCGAGCATATTTTTCAAAACGACAAGCTGTTTGTAAAGCGGAGTTGTAGTAAATTATTTATGGATGTTCAAACTTGGCCGAAACTCACTTTTTACATAACAATTAGCCAAAATCACTATCTTTAACCATTATTATCTTTATGTTCGAGACCTTTTGGACGAAAACTCCTGAACTGAAACTTTTAGATTTCGATACAAACTTTCCAAAACCGTCGAGTTCGTTTTCTAACGATCGACGTACACTATTTTACGACTAGTTTTTCGGAGCCATTTTTGTTAATTTCAAGAAAATACCGACGACATTGTTTTGCGACGAAAAGTGAAAATTTCACCATAAATCATTATAAAACCATTGTAGGATGACATTTTGACGTAAATACTTGAAAAGTGATTTTTGATTTGTCAAGACGTCAAACGAGTATTTTCGACGATAAGTAATATTTTCAAAACTCGCAAATGGTATAAATAACATACGAAATGCATGCATAACATTACATCATAACTTATTACATATCATATCATCCATAATAGGTCATTTTCGAGATTCACGCTATACCTCAGTGTACTCACTCTTGTCATCATACCAATTTATCAAGTGAGTTTTCATAGCCCCTACCTTTACTTGCTTTCATAACTGTTTTGGGGGAGATACATGCTCATCATCTTTTATGACTTTCATATCTATTTGCAAACTATGTGCTACCTGAATTGAATGTTTAGGCATATTCTACATCATATTACCATTGAACTGAATGTCTTGGGATTACCATTGAACTGAATGTCTTGGGATTACTATTGAACTGAATGTCTTGGGATTACCATTGAGCTGAATGTCTTGGGATTATCATTGGGCTGAATGTCTTGGGATTACCATTGAGCTGAATGTCTTGGGATTACCCTTGAGCTGAATGTCTTGGGATTATCATTGAGCTGAATGTCTTGGGATTTTCATTGAACTAAAGGTCTTGGTATAATTATGTCAAGTAACTATTGATACATTAGGTTATGCACTATTATGTGAATTCATTTGACATCATGCACTTGAACATAAACTATGCACCTTTTGGCAATGGGTTGTGAACACACAGGTTGCAAGTTTTGTATGGGCGGAACTTGGAACTGAGTGGATTTACAATGCCTTTGCTGCATAAACGATTTTGAAAATCTTTACATTTCAAACCAAACTCTATGAACTCACTCAACCTCTGTGTCGACACTTTTAGCATGTTTTTATCTCAGGTATCTAAGGCATACACTTCATGGCATGCATGTGGACACATCTTAGAGTCGCGGTGACGACGCGTCTCACTTGGGTTTTACATACTTTAAAACATCGTTTGAATTGTAACAAACTTATTTCCGCACAAGATGATTTCTATTTGGGACCTACACTTTGTAAACTCTGATTGTTTTATTAAATCAAACGATGTGTTTTCCAAACGACACTTTAGGTCGTTCAATATATCGGTAACTGTGATGCTATGACAGTCAATCCCCAGGAATTCCATTCCGCTGCAAAACAGGTAATTTGGGGGTGTGACACTTATGCACTTCCAAGAGCCAAAATCTACAAAAGTTGTATTAAACATTAATCATTGCCACACAAGCAACAACAACATAAAAAGACTTTTAAACTCATTTAAAATTCTTCGAGTCTTAAACTAGAACTATGGGCTAAATTTGTCATACTAATCTAGGTCGCGTGTCGGTGCCATCCAATAATTCTAATTGACTGCTGCTTTAGACTGCATTACTGAGGTGAGTATTCACAGCCCCCTTTTTACTGTTTTACTCATTTGGGGTGAAATGCATGATCTTAAACTTAAATTGTTTTTATCTGAATTAGACCTTTAATATATTTCAACCCCTTTGACTTATATTGAACTTTATTTTGACTTGATTTAGACTATTTAATATATTTTAAACCCTTAGACTCTTGGACTTAATTATGAGCTTATGACTTGTTTGGACCTAATGGACCGTACGTCCTTGACCTAAAGTCTCCCCTGTTCGGAGCACTGCCGAGTCTCCCATGTTCGGAGCAGTCTTAATTGATAGTATATAATAGTTGTTATGATGTACTGTTCGTACATTCGCATTGTTAGTCCCATATTGGTTTGCCGTTCGCACTCCAATTATACGTACCGTTCGTACGGCTCCCTTGTGCGGAGCAGTAGGTAGTATGGATAGCGCTATTAGAGGTCGGCCAACCTCTCGTTCCCCTATCTACGGAACGCATATTATTTATTTTAGGGGCTTTGCCGCATACTTTATTTTATACGAGGCTTTATTGTGACTATATGTGCATTGTTTACTAGACTTAAAATATGGAAGTGTATGTGAATTCATATGTTACAAGTCTTGTATGGGCGGGATTTGTAACATAGTGAGTTGACAGGACATTTGCCCGTCAGACCTTCAAAAATCGGTATTTTATTTTACATAAAACCTGTGTACTCACCAACTATTTTCATAGTTGACCCGTTTTCTCATGCATTTCAGGTGATCGTTGTTTAGCTTATATTATGAAGATTTTAAATAAAGGAGTCGTCACAAGTTATTTGGGTCATCATGTAGTAAAATGTTATCTTCTGGAAGTCAAACTTTATGTTTCAATTGCCAAGGTCGGCTAGAACCTTGTTGTAATGTTACAATATTTCTTTAAATTTAAATCATGGTATTGTACTATATCTCCTTGCGATGTATATTGATTATGTTACACCTCGCGTTTCCGCCTCCGGCGGGGTGTGACAGATTGGCCGAGGTTATAGTGAATGCCGATTTTTCTAAAATAAAAATCGCAACTATAACCAAAATAAAATTTTCTTAAAACAAGGGACATCATACGAGTCGACTAGCACCAGCATTGCATCGTTACTCCTAAATTATGCATAGCCTGTACACCTATGCATAATTCAGGAGGAATCATATGATGATGGGATTAGTAGCCTCGGATTATGTTTGGTCGAGTCTTAAAGAGTCTGATCACCTGGAACTGCATTAGTCGCGTGAGTATGCATAACATGCTTATATGTCCATTATACCTTATATACATTTTATGTATGCATTCTTCTTGCTACATATTATGACTCGTTAGGCTAAGCACATTCTTGTTCCCGTCACATTACACTCACTACCTGTCGCCGTCCCATACATCATCCGCCATGACTCACTCAACCAAATGCTTTGGCGATGTATATTGATTATGTTACACCTCGCGTTTCCGCCTCCGGCGGGGTGTGACAGATTCTGACTTTGGCCATTTTCTTCGTATATTCGCGCCTTTTCATCCAAATAAGTGCCATTCCAGCATTTTGCCTTCAAGAGACCTAAAAAGTGAAAAGGAACAATATTAAGCAATAACGGATACAAAAGTGATCAAATAAGGGCTAAAACGACCCCTCAAAATGGTACCTTTTAAAACCTTATCAGACCACGCGCTTGCGTCTCTTCCAATTCTCTCTACGGGACCAAGCTAGTAATTGGCTTGACCGACTTCCCGCCAGATCCATCTCAAGCTGGGATGATCTCACCACTCGTTTCCTCGCCCAATTTTCCCACCGAAGAGAACTACCAAACTTAGGAATGACATCTTGATGTTCCTACAAAGTCAAGGCGAAACTCTGTACGAGGCGTGGACTCGATTTAAGGACTTGCTCCACAAAGTCCCTCATCACGGCATCGATCCTTGGCTTCAAGTCCAAATCTTTTACGATCATGTCAACTTCTCAACTAAGAAATCCATCGACCAAGCGGCCGGTGGTAAACTTAGTAAACTCACCGTGGAAGAATCGTGGGGTACAATAGAGGACCTTGCCCTCTATGAAAATGAATGTTGGAATAACCCCCGTGAGTTGTCCAAAACTGATAAGGTAGTCTCTTTGCCTCCCATTGACTCACAACCCTCCAATCGTAGGATGCTCGAACTTGAAGATCAAGTCAAATTCCTAATGAGCTCATACGAGACTCCTAAGCTCGAGCCAAATAACTTAGGAAAATCCTACAACAACCCTCCAAACACCGGAACTTCCACTAGTCTTGAGGGAATGGTGTCCAAATTCATGTCATCTCAAGAAGCTAGATTGACGCAACTTGAAGCCGATTTCAAGCAACGACAAAGCGAGATGATAGCCAAGAGCGACACCCTCTTAAAAGCCTTCAATGGACAAAGGGATGAAATATAGAAAAAAATGGCGGAGAGGATGGACTTATTGAAAGAGTACACTAAGACGAAGATTCCCGAGAAGGTGCTAGTAAGGAATGAGCACGCCACCCCCACTTTGTCTGTTAACGCCATTTCCATTGCTTCCGATGAGGATGGAGCAGTTGAGAAGAATGAGCCTGAGAGTAGCAAGTATAGTAAGGATAAGAATGAGGCTCTGACTGATGATGAACCCAAATTCATCAAGCATTACCTTAAGCATGAGATCAATAAGAAAACAATCGTTAATCAAGTGAAAAACTTTAGGTGCAATGATGTTCTTAGGAAAGCCCTCTTAGGTGAAATAGGAGAGGAAGAGTATGACAACATGCCTGTTGGACCTATGTACGAGTCGATTCTAAGAAAGCCAGTAACTAAGAAGCAAGAGATCTCTGGGAACTTTTTAATTCCAAGTAGCATAGGTGACTTAGAGAACTAAATGTGTTGGGCGACCAGGGATCTGACGTAAACATAATGCCGTTGTCAGTCTATAATAAGTTGACTAAGGAGGAACCGACCAAGACCAATCTTAGACTTTCCTTAGCAAATCATTCATATGTTTATCCTATAGGAATAGCAGAGGATGTCTTAATTGAGGTTGCCAGTATTGTCTATCCAGTGGACTTCGCAATTGTAGACATTGAGGAAGATAAAAACCTGCCATTAATCCTGGGAACACCTTTCCTGACCACCGCCAAGGCAACCAACAAATGCGGTGAGGGCATCATGGTTCTCAAAAGCGGCAAGGGATACGCTAGGATACCTATTGTTCCAAGATATCCTCTTAAGATTATGGAAAAGGTTACGGATGAGAATCCTCAAGTCCCTAACAAGGTGGTTAGGAAGAAAATTAATGATTGGGAAAAAGGGCTTAGAGAATTCATGGTTCAAGGGTTAAATGCGACATTGTGGAAACGTGATAAAAAGTTAGGAAATAACTATACCACAATACCACAAACTCAAAAGAACCCTAAGGAATTTTTGAATGGAGAAAAGGTGCTTTTGTATAAATCTAGAATAAAAGCATTATGGGAAAGGAATAAGCCAAGATGGTTTGGACCTTATACGGTGAAAGAAACAAATCTAAAAAATAAAACCGTTATCATAATAGATGATGTCGGAAGAGAATTCACGGTGAGCATACAACGTCTACAACCTTATGATGAAGGCTTAGTGGAAGAAAAGAAGGACGGCAATGAAGTCACGTAGGGGCACGACTTCGAGTCTAACTACAAAACTCATAAATAAAGAAAAGTGCTTCGTGGGAGGCAACCCATGCTTAATTGTTTTCTTGTTTGAGTGTCGTATATCTTTTAAGTGATTGTTTATTCTCGTGTTTAAATTTGTAAAAATGCTTTATTTTGTCTTTAACCTCATCTTAATTACATATAAAGGTATTTTACATAAGGGATAAGTGTAGGGAGGATTACACACGTTTTCAAAAGAAACGTGAACATGAGAATTTCAATTAATTAAAAGATATACATGTGTGTTTGTTCGAGTAAAATGCTTGTATCGAGTCAAAATGGATGTTTTTGCAGGATTTTTTTCCAGATTCTAAACATATAAAATTCAAAAAATTTTTCCAGAAAATCGCAGACCAGTTTCTGTCAGGATAACCTGACGACGTCAAGGTCACAACCTGACGGCGTCAGGAGGAGCAGAAACAACTTTTCTTACTTTCTCTCATTTTCTGTGCTACTTATAAATTTTTGGAATTTTCCAGGTCTAAATTTTCCAGAAAATCTGCAAACATCCATTTCACAAGCATTATATCTTATTTAAGTCTGGAATATACATCTTGTTGTGATTTTTCTTAATTCGGTTTGATGCTTTGGGTTGTCATTTTCTTATGAGTGTGCAGGTTTTATTTATCAAGAAGAAGATACATAAGTTTGGAAGGAGCTTTTCACGCATACATTCTTCTTGGAAAGGATTTAACCACTACTTCACACACGGATCCTACCGAGCTAATCAGGGGAGTATTAGTTTCTTTCATTTTTAATTACCTTCTATTATCATAACTTTGATACTTTTGGGGAACATTGGGGACAATGTTCAATTTAAGTGTAGGGAGAGAAAATAAAACGGGAACTTTGAAACTATGCTTATCTTTGATTATTTGCTTTGTTCAATTGTATTTGTGTATTAAACCATGAGAAAATGTCGGTTAGGGTAATTTTGGCACAAAATTTTTAATTTTTCATAATATATGGGAGTGGGCCATTAGTCTTAACAAAAGTGTCTCATGGATAGGAAGTTGCATGACTAGCACAAAAACCCTTTACCACCTAAATTCCACCCAAAATGTGAGGATCACCCTTAGATTAGTAGGAATTAAAGCATTCATCTTTAATGCTTAGAGTGTGAACCGGTAGTATAATAGATTCTAGAACTTGTTTTGTGATGCTTTTCGAGATCGCTAGTAAGACTACACTTATGTAGTTAGGAATAACTAAATGATAAGAGGCATTAGGATAACCCTTGTTTGATACCCATAATATAATTACTTCTTCCACATCGGTTGAGTAATTCCCCCACACCCTTTGCGTTGTACTCATCTTTAGTACATGATACCCCTAGTTAACCCCTCAGAGCCTATCCTTTTCGCGGTTCTCGTGATGTTTCGGTTTTTCTATAATATCAATGAAGAGCATTGTTTACACCCCACCCCCAAATGTACAACCAAATCGCCTTAGCCTACCCTGTATGCACTCACTTTTAGTGCATTATTGTTATCACCCTAAACCCTTAGTTCAATTATCTGGTTGCTTGCTTGAGTTGCTAAGTCGAGTCATCTCCTTTGTACACAGTCTTGGGATGATTGGGACTCATGGGAAAAAGTTAAAGTTTATAAAATGATTGAAAGGGAACGTTAAATTCCCTTATTTGCGTAATAACATACCTCAATTGTTTTTGATCTTTTCAATTTGGGTCAAATTATTGTTAGAGTAATAAAAACTCAAGTGTAGGGATGTGTCTATAAATCCCTATCATTTTGATGTTACCGTAGAGGATGGTAGAGTAAAAGTGTATGAATAAAAAATAAAAAAAAATGGAAAAAAATAGAAAAAGAGAAAAAGAAAAAAAAAAAAAAAATACGGGCTACCATCCTACATCTATCCTTTAAATTTATGTTTGTTTGTTTCAGTTAACTAAAGTCTATAGTGTCGAGTCTTGGCTTAGCAACGCCATTCTTCGTATGCATTTAACATAGAGATTTTTGACTTGCCACCACTAAAAAACCTATCCCACCAAACCCTTTATTTCCCTACCGTAAGCCTAACGTTACAACCCTTTAAAGACCTCTTTGATAGTCTTTCCTAGGTGCTTACGCCAAAGCGATGGAGGTTTGATCTATTCTCAAGCCTATGGTAATCTATGTACTAGGACCGTTTAATGAGTGTTTATCTTCCATTTCCAACTTGTTATATTTCATATACACCCGAGAGAGATGTGAGTATCCAAACACCCCATGTGAGGTGCTAGTATGTAATTTCCGTGCTTGTTATGACTTTTGCGGGGCTTATATGTGTTGTGGACTGTTTTAAACCAATGCTTCATGACCCCTAACTTATAAATTAATTGGCTAAAAGCACATTTGCTTGAGTACAAGCAAATACCAAGTGTAGGGATATTTGATAAGGTTTTAAAATGTACCTTTTTGAGGGGTCATTTAAGTCCTTATTTGATCACTTTTGTATCCATTATTACTTAATATCGTTCCTTTTAACTTTTTAGGTCCCTTGAAGGCAAATTGCTGTAATGGCACTTATTTGGACGAAAAGGTGCGGATATATGAAGAAAATGGCCAAAGTCAAGAAATTAAGACACTCAAGCTGCTGAAACACAAGGTGACGGCGTCACTGCTTAACTGCGACGTCGTCGGAGCATTTTGTGACGGGACAGAAGCCAAATTTCTTATTTTCAAGTGACGGTGTCAAACTTTAAAAGAGTAGGCCGTCACAACTCAGACGGCCTAGATTTGATCCAGACGGCATCAGAGACTGAAGAGGACGGCGTCACAGCATAAGGTGACGCCGTCACAAACTGATCAAGTCACAACATGCGCGCGAAGTAGTTTATATTTTTTTGGCCATAACTTTTGCATATGAACTTGGATTTAGGTGATTCGAAATCCCACGCGACCGGAACGAGAAAATCCACATTTTGGTGAAAAAATGGTCATGACGCTGTCACTCTATAAGTGTGAAGCCGTCACCCTTTGCCGAAAGAAAATCTGCCTGTAAATAGAACATTATTACTTCACTTTTTGGAGGCTCAAAACCCTAACTCCGATTCCAGGGCTTAGATAGGTGTTTTTCCAGCAACTTTGAAGGTTTCAATCACTCCAAAAACATCTTATAATGGTTTTTTGATTATATCTTAATCCATATATTCAATTTATCATTATGTCTATCCTATGTTTGATTGATTGTGTGTATGCTTGCATGTTTACCATGTCCGGCTAAATTACATGTGTGTTTGCTTAGATATATGAAACCTAGTTGTTAATTATTGTTAGGTTGTCTCTTATCTTAATTGTAATTGGCTTAGGAGTGCGACTAGGCTATCGTTGTGTTTAATACTTGATAAATCTTTGATAGTTTATGAATGACTTAGTGGATTTCATTTACTAAACCCAAAGATAACCTCAGAGTTAGTTTATGAATGACTTAGTGGATTTTGTTTACTACACTTAAAAGTGACTTCAAAGTGTTAGGGAATGCACACCTTACAACCTTAGAAAACACAACGCGTTAAGAATAAGGACGTGACAATTCAACCATCAATAGGAGATAACTAGGGAGTAGTTGCATCTATGTAAACACATCTTTAACTATCATACGACCACACAACAATAGAAATAGACTATCCTCACCCTATCTTAGATTAGATAATTATATAAGTAGAAGTAATCGGTAGAAGTACCAAAACCCCCAAATCCAAACCCCGAGATTCGTACCTTTCCATTTCCTAAAAAAAAACAAAAAAAAAGATAAAAAAATAATCTTCCTCAACCCCAATCTTAGCGTAGTAACTTCTCACTAGCATTCCTATTCCCCTAGAGAACGATATCAATACCCGTGGCTTACCCTAATACTACAGTACAATGATTAGGTTCACTGCCTAGGGTGTTATAAAACTTGCTCGAAGAAAATGGTTTATTACATACATTTTAAAACCTTAGTTCTAGGTTTTGGTCGCGTGGGTCGAACATACGCATACCCTACGACCTTACCATTATACGACACCAAGGAATTCACTTCTAGTGATTTCTCATTACCCCCATCCCACGGCCCTTCACAAAAAACATTGAGGGGATGTTGCAACACCTAGTCGCATCCCAAGAAGCCCAAACAGCTAAGCTCTCGGACCGCTTTAACCAACAACAAGCCGAAATGGATAGGAAGATAGATAAACTTTGGAAGCCATGACCAATAGTGATAGGAAGGTTAATGCTATCTCAACCCCGAGCCTTCTGGTGTAGAGATTAAGGACCCAAGTAAGCTAGCTAAGCACGTTCAATTTGTCAATACCATCGCCTTAGTGAAACCTAATGGAACAAGTGACGAAGAGGACCATACACTTGAGAATAATGAAACAACCGAGGAAGTAGGTGAAGTAGATAATGACTATTTCAATAAGTTTCCTACGGAAGAAGAGCTATCTCGCCACCCTCACTTAGTACGTGACCTCCGTTACATGTATGTTAGGAAAAGCCCTAGAATCAAGTTTGGGAACCCTTGGAATCTTAACATACCATGTTTCATAGGACACCTTTTCGTGGCTAAGGCATACATTGACCTCAAATCCCCAATCAACATAATGACTAGCACCTACTAGAATTGGGTAATGAAAAAGCCGATTTCAAATAGGCAAGACCCCGATGATCCTAGTGCTAGTTGCAATTTTCTTGGTAGAGTTAAGGGATTGCCCGTTTATGTAGGTAGTTTCAAGTTTCCTACGGACTTCATAATTGTGGATGATATTAGTACGGCCATAGATCATAGCTTGTCCCACGTTATTCTAGGCAAACCTTTCATAGAAAGCACCGGGATGACCTATGACCCCTCGTTAGGAATAGTGCGATTCAAAGATGAGACCGATGACATAGCTTACCAAATGCCGTTTAAGATAGATAAGTTTTCATCACTCTCTAATGATGAAAAGGAACTTAAACTATCGGTCTATTATAGGAATGAGGAGGATAAAGAAAAAGGAGTAGATTATGTTATGGCTAAGATTTTCGGATTCTATAAGGACTGCTTGAACCTAGGACCAGAATATAGAACCGAGTGGGGAGAAAACGAACTCTTAGAGAGGTGCATCATAGGGCACTTTTACAACATAGAATCCCCCAATAGAGACCGTCACGAGGAAGGAGATGACGATAATGAAGTCACGTGAGAGCACGACTACGAGTCTAGCTACAAGACTCTTAATTAAAGAAAAGCGCTTCGTGGGAGGCAACCCATGCTTAATTGTTTGCTTGTTAGTGTCATATATCTATTATTTATTGTTTATTCCCATGTTTAAATTTGTAAAAATGCTTTATTTTGTTTTAACCTCGTCTTAATTGCATATAAAGGTATTTTACATAAAGGATAAGTGTAGGAGGATTACACATGTTTTCAAAAGAAACGTAAACATGAGAATAACAATTTATTAGAAGATATATATGTGTGTTTGTTCGAGTCAAATGCTTGTATCGAGTCATAATGGATGTTTTTGCAGAAAATTTTCCAGATTCTAAAGATGTAAATTTTTCCAGAAAATTGCAGACCAGTTTTTGTCAGGATAACCTGACGGCGTCAGGATTGCAACCTGACGGCGTCAGGAAGGAGTAAAAACAACAGATTACTTTTTTCTCATTTTCTGAGCTACTTATAAATTATTGGAATTTTCCAGGTCTTAATTTTCCAGAAATTCTGTAAACATCCATTCCACAAGCATTATATCCTAGTTTAAATCGAGTCTTATATATATTATTACCGTCGATTTTACGCGAAGGTTTCGTTTGTTTTCTTCAAATGTGCAGGTTTAATTTATCAAGAAGAAGTTACATAAGATTGGAAGGACCTTTTCACGCACACATTCTTCTTGGAAATGATTTAACCACTACTTCACAACGGATCCTACCGAGCTAATCAGGGGAGTATTTGTTTCTTTCGTTTTTAATTACCTTCTATTATCATAACTTTGATACTTTCAGGGAACATTGGGGACAATGTTCAGTTTAAGTGTAGGGAAGGAAAATAAAACGGGAACTTTGAAACTATGCCTATCCTTGACTATTTGCTTTGTCCAAGTGTATTTGTGTAATAAACCATGAGAAAATGTCGGTTAGGGTAATTTTGGCACCAAATTTTTAATTTTTCATGACATATAGGAGTGGGCCATTAGTTTTAACAAAAGCGTCTCACAGATAGGAAGTTGCATGACCAGCACAAAAAAACCCATTACCACCTAAATTCCACCCAAAATGTGAGGATCGCCCTTAGATTAGTAGGAATTAAAAGCATTCATCTTCAATGCTTAGAGTGTGAACCGGTAGTATATTAGATTCTAGAACTTGTTTTGTGATGCATTCCGAGATCGCTAGTAAGACTACACTTGTGTAGTTAGGAATAACTAAATGATAAGAGGCATTAGGATAACCCTTGTTTGATACCCGTAATATAATTACTTCTTCCACTTTGGTTGAGTAATTCCCCCACACCCTTTGCGTTGTACTCATCTTTAGTACACGATACCCCTAGTTAACCCCTCAGAGCCTATCCTTTTCGCGGTTCTCGTGATGTTTTGGTTTTTTTCGGAACATCAATGAAGAGCATTGTTTACACCCCACCCCCAAATATACACCAAATCGCCTTAGCCTACCTTGTATGCACTCTCTTTTAGTGCATTATTGTTATCACCCTAAACCCTTAGTTCAATTATCTGGTTGCTTGCATCAGTTGCTAAGTCGAGTCATATCCTTTGTATACAGTTTTGGGACGATTGAGATTCATGAGAAAAGTTAAAGTTTATGAAATGACGGGAAGGGAACGTTTAATTCAAATTCCCTTTGTTTGCATAATAATGTACCCCAAGTGTTTTGATCTTTTCAATTCGGGTCAAATTAGTATTAGAGTAATGAAAACTCAAGTGTAGGGATGTGCCTATAAATCCCTATCATTTTGATGTTATCGTAGAGGATGGTAGAGTAAAAGTGTTTAAAAAAAAAAAAAATCAAAAAACAAAACAGAAAAAGAGAAAAGAAAAAAAATAGAGTGATAAAAAAAAAAAAAAAAAAAAAAAACGGGCTACCATCCTACATTTATCCTTTAAATTTATGTTTGTTTATTTCAGTTAGCTAGAGTTTAGAGTGTCGAGTCTTGGCTTAGCAACGCCATTCTTCGTATACTTGCAGCATAGAGATTTTTGACTTTCCACCACTAAATAGCCTATCCCATCAAACCCTTTATTTCCCTACCGTAAGCCTAATGTTACAACCCTTTAAAACCTCTTTTATAGTCTTTCCTAGGTGCTTACGCCAAAGCGATGGAGGTTTGATCTATTCTCAAGCCTATGGTAATCTATGTACTAGGACCGGTTAATGAGTGTTTATCTTCCCTTTCCAATTTGTTATATTTCATATACACCCGAGAGAGATGTGAGTATCCAAACACCCCATGTGAGGTGCTAGTATGTAATTTCCGTGCTTGTTATGACTTTCGGGGGGCTTATATGTGTTGTGGACTGTTTTAAACCAATGCTTCATGACCCCTGACTTATAAATTAATTGGCTAAAAGCACATTTGCTTGAGGACAAGCAAATACCAAGTGTAGGGATATTTGATAAGGTTTTAAAATGTACCTTTTTGAGGGGTCATTTAAGCCCTTATTTGATCAGTTTTGTATCCGTTATTACTTAATATCATTCCTTTTCACTTTTTAGGTCTCTTGAAGGCAAATTGCTGTAATGGCACTTATTTGGATGAAAAGGCGCGGATATACGAAGAAAATGGCCAAAGTCAAGAATCAAGACACTCCAGCTGCTGAAAACATAAGGTGACGACGTCACTGCTTATCTGCGACGCCGTCCGAGGATTTTGTGACAGGTCAGAACCCAAAACTCTTATTTTCAAGTGACGACGTCCAGTTGTAAAAGAGTAGGCCGTCGCAACTCAGACGGCCTAGATTCAATCAAGACGGCGTCAGAAGCTGAAGAGGACGGCATCACAATCACAAGGTGACGCCGTCGCAAGTCTAACGTGGCCAAGACGAAACCCTAATGATGGCGATCCGACGGCGCACAAAACATAAGGTGACGCCGTCGCATATGTAACCTTATATTTAGAATCCGAATTTTTCAGTATTGGTGTGTAGTCTTTTGGAGTAAAAACCTAAAACCGAACCAAGGCTGTCTTGTACAGTATTTTAAGGTTCCAAACCCTATCTTACATCAAGATAAGTTCTTTACTTCATTAATACAATTATGTCTTTGATTATTTGTGTGTATGCTTGCATGTTTTCCATGTCCGGCTAATTTATTTGTGTGTTTGCTTAGGGAATATGAAACTTAATTATTGATTATTGATTGGTTGTCTCTTATCTTAGTTGATTAATGATCTAGTAATGCGATAGGTCATTCGTTGTGTACTTAATAATTGATTAAATCTTTGTGAACCTTAGAATATAACTCCTTGAGTAGTTGTAAGCTAAACCATCCAAAGAGTGCCTTAGAGTAAGAGTTTATTATCCCTAGTGGGTTTTGCAGACAAGACCCTTTGGTAAGTTCAAAGAGTTAGGGAACATACGCATACCCTACGACCTTAGACACACAACGCAACTAAGAATAAGGATGTGACAATTCAACCACCAATAAGAGATAATTAAGGAGTAGTAAAACCTAAGTAAACACATCTTTAAACTATCATACGAGCACACAATAATTAGACATAGACTACATACACCTTAGACTAGATAATTAGATAAGTAGAGTAATCGGTAGCAATACCAACCCCCAAATCCAAACCCTGAGTTTCGTACCTTTCAATTTCCTAAAAAACATAAAAAGATAAAAAACAATAATCTTCCTCAACCCCAACCTTAGCGTAGTAACTTCTTACTGGCATTCCTATTCCCCTAGAGAACGATATCAGTACCCGTGGCTTACCCTAATTACTACACTACAACGATTAGGTTCACTCCCTAGGCAGTGAACCTAATCGTTGTAGTGTAGTAATTAGGGTAAGCCACGGGTATTGATATCGTTCTCTAGGGGAATAGGAATGCTAGTAAGAAGTTACTACGCTAAGGTTGGGGTTGAGGAAGATTATTTTTTTTTTATCTTTTTATGTTTTTTAGGAAATTGAAAGGTACGAATCTCAGGGTTTGGATTTGGGGGGTTAGTATTGCTACCGATTACTCTACTTCTCTAATTATCTAATCTAAGGTGTATGTAGTCTATGTCTAATTATTGTGTGCTCGTATGATAGTTTAAAGATGTGTTTACTTAGGTTTTACAACTCCTTAATTATCTCTTATTGGTGGTTGAATTGTCACGTCCTTATTCTTAGTTGCGTTGTGTGTCTAAGGTCGTAGGGTATGCGTATGTTCCCTAACTCTTTGAACTTACCAAAGGGTCTTGTCTACAAAACCCACTAGGGATAATAAACTCTTACTCTAAGGCACTCTTTGGATGGTTTAGCTTACAACTACTCAAGGAGTTATATTCTAAGGTTCACAAAGAATTAATCAAGCATTAAGTACACAACGAATGACCTATCGCATTACTAGATCATTAATCAACTTAGATAAGAGACAACCAATCAATAATCAATAATTAAGTTTCATATTCCCTAAGCAAACACACAAATAAATTAGCTGGACATGGAAAACATGCAAGCATACACACAAATAATCAAAGACATAATTGTATTAATGAAGTAAAGAACTTATCTTGATGTAAGATAGGGTTTGGAACCCTAAAATACTGTACAAGACAGCCTTGGTTCGGTTCTAGGTTTTTACTCCAAAACACTACACACCAATACGGAAAAATTCGGATTCTATATATAAGTTTACATATGCGACGGCGTCACCTTATGTTTTGTGACGTCCTCGGATCGCCGTCATTAGGGTTTCGTCTTGCCCACGTTAGACTTGCGACGGCGTCACCTTGTGATTCTGACGCCGTCCTCTTCAGCTTCGGACGCCGTCTGGATTGAATCTAGGCCGTCTGAGTTGCGACGGCCTACTCTTTTACAACTGGACGTCGTCACTTGAAAATAAGAGTTTTGGGTTCTGACCCGTCACAAAATCCTCAGACGGCGTCGCAGATAAGCAGTGATGCCGTCACCTTATGTTTTCAGCAGCTGGAGTGTCTTGATTCTTGACTTTGGCCATTTTCTTCGTATATTCGCGCCTTTTCGTCCAAATAAGTGCCATTACAGCAATTTGCCTTCAAGAGACCTAAAAAGTGAAAAAGGAACGATATTAAGTAATAACGGATACAAAAGTGTTCAAATAAGGGCTTAAATGATCCCTCAAAAAGGTATATTTTAAAACCTTATCTAATATCCCGACACTTGGTATTTGCTTGTCCTCAAGCAAATGTGCTTTTAGCCAATTAATTTATAAGTTAGGGGTCATGAAGCATTGGTTTAAAACAGTCCACAACACATATAAGCCCCGCAAAAGTCATAACAAGCACGGAAATTACATACTAGCACCTCACATGGGGTGTTTGGATACTCACATCTCTCTCGGGTGTATATGAAATATAACAAATTGGAAATGGAAGATAAACACTCATTAACCGGTCCTAGTACATAGATTACCATAGGCTTGAGAATAGATCAAACCTCCCTCGCTTTGGCGTAAGCACCTAGGAAAGACTATCAAAGAGGTCTTTTAAAGGGTTGTAATGTTAGGCTTACGGTAAGGAAACAAAGGGTTTGGTGGGATAGGCTATTTAGTGGTGGAAAGTCAAAAATCTATATGTTGCAAGTATACGAAGAATGGCGTTGCTAAGCCAAGACTCGACACTCTAAACTCTAGCTAACTGAAATAAACAAACATAAATTTAAAGGATTGATGTAGGATGGTAGCCCGTATTTTTTTTCTCTCACTTTTTCTATTTTTTTTTCGATTTTTTTTTTCATACACTTTTACTCTACCATCCTCTACGGTAACATCAAAATGAGAGGGATTTATAGGCACATCCCTACACTTGAGTTTTTATTACTCTAACACTAAATTGACCCGAATTGAAAAGATCAAAACACTTGGGGTACATTATTACGCAAACAAAGGGAATTTGAATTTAACGTTCCCTTCCAGTCATTTCATAAACTTTAACTTTTCCCATGAATCCCAATCGTCCCAAAACTGTGTACAAAGGATATGACTCGACTTAGCAACTCATGCAAGCAACCAGATAATTGAACTAAGGGTTTAGGGTGATAACAATAATGCACTAAAAGTGAGTGCATACAGGGTAGGCTAAGGCGATTTGGGTGTATATTTGGAGGTGAGGTGTAAACAATGCTCTTCATTGATATTCCGGAAAACCGAAACATCACGAGAACCGAGAAAAGGATAGGCTCTGAGGGGTTAACTAGGGGTATCGTGTACTAAAAATGAGTACAACAAAAAGGGTGTGGGGGAATTACTCAACCGATGTGGAAGAAGTAATTATATTATGGGTATCAAACAAGGGTTATATCCTAATGCCTCTTATCATTTAGTTATTCCTAACTACACAAGTGTAGTCTTACTAGCGATCTCGGAATGTATCTAACAACAAGTCCTAGAATCTAATATACTACCGGTTCACACTCTAAGCATTGAAGATGAATGCTTTTAATTCCTACTAGTCTAAGGGCGATCCTCACATTTTGGGTGGAATTTAGGTGGTAAAGGTTTTTTGTGCTAGTCATGCAACTTCCTATCCGTGAGACGCTTTTGTTAAAACTAATGGCCCACTCCTATATGTCATGAAAAATTAAAAATTTGGTGCCAAAATTACCCTAACCGACATTTTCTCATGGTTTATTACACAAATACACTTGGACAAAGCAAATAGTCAAGGATACGCATAGTTTCAAAGTTCCCGTTTTGTTTTCCCTCCCTACACTTAAACTGAACATTGTCCCCAATGTTCCCCGAAAGTATCAAAGTTATGATAATGGAAGGTAATTAAAAACGAAAGAAACTAATACTCCCCTGATTAGCTCGGTAGGATCCGTTGTGAAGTAGTTGTTAAATCCTTTCCAAGAAGAATGTGTGCGTGAAAAGCTCATTCCAATCTTATGTAACTTCTTCTTGATAAATTAAACCTGTACATTTGAAGAAAACAAATGAAACCTTCGCGTAAAATTGGCGGTAATAATATATATAAGACTCGATTTAAACTAGGATATAATGCTTGTGGAATGGATGTTTACAGAATTTCTGGAAAATTAAGACCTTGAAAATTCAAAAAATTTATAACTAGCTCAGAAAAAGAAAAAAAAAGTAATCTGTTGTTTTTACTCCTTCCTGACGCCGTCAGGTTATCCTGACAAAAACTGGTCTGCGATTTTCTGGAAAAATTCTGGAAAATTTACATCTTTAGAATCTGGAAAAATTTCTGCAAAAACATCCATTATGACTCGATACAAGCATTTGACTCGAACAAACACACATATATATCTTTTAATGAATTGTTATTCTCATGTTTACATTTCTTTTGAAAACTTGTGTAATCCTCCCTACACTTATCCTTTTTGTAAAATACCTTTATATGCAATTAAGACGAGGTTAAAAACAAAACAAAGCATTTTTACAAATTTAAACAAGAGAATAAACAATTAATAAAAGATATATGACACTAACAAGCAAACAATTAAGCATGGGTTGCCTCCCACGAAGCGCTTTTCTTTATTTAAGAGTCTTGTAGCTAAACTCGTAGTCGTGCCCTCACGTTTTCCTTCTCTTAGAGGCCCACTCTATTATCTCAACTCTATTTTCATCACGAATATATTCAGGGTCTAACTCTAGACAAGCAGTATAGTGAATCTTGTCTTCCCAATCAACTTCATAGGCCGGAATGCTGTCTACATCGAGATTATCAATACCTTTAAACTTCTTATTTTTTAGGGCATTATATACTTAACACATTCGGTCCAATTTGAGAATTTTACTATTCTTTCCTCTTGATCATAAACCATCCTAGACTCTTCAATAAATGGTCTCCCAAGTATCACATCTCATAAAACTCCATCGATAATGCCCTTAACAATTTCTAGGATCATGAAATCGCACCTATATATGAAGTTTCCTACGAAGACATGCAATCCTTTAACCCTCCCAACATAGTTACTCACCTTCCTAGGGTAAAAGGGATCCCTCATGGGTCCTAACTTCTCACTCGTGATCCAATTATAGTAAAGCCTAGACATTATGTTCATAGGTGCCTTATAATCTATGTAAGTCTGATCCCTATATAAGTATCCAATCATGCACGGTATCTTGATATTTTTAGGGTTACCACTTTTTATGCATGGGTCGAAAGGTGGTCGTTGAAAGTTAACTACGTTATGGTCATAAGCAGTTTCCTTCCCATGAGGGTATGAATCGAAATACTCCCTAAGTTCCTCCTCCTCCTTACTTCCAAGTGTATTTGATAAGGTTTTAGGGCATGAATCAAATAAGTTTGTGTGTCGTATATCTTTTATTAATTGTTTGGTGTGTCATTACAATAATTAGACGGAGATGACGGTGTGTAGCGGTCACAGATAAGCAGTGACGCCGTCACCTTATGTTTTCAGCAGCTGGAGTGTCTTGATTCTTGACTTTGGCCATTTTCTTCGTATATTCGCGCCTTTTCGTCCGAATAAGTGCCACTACAGCAATTTGCCTTCAAGAGACCTAAAAAGTGAAAAGGAACGATATTAAGTAATAACGGATACAAAAGTGATCAAATAAGGGCTTAAATGACCCCTTAAAAAGGTACATTTTAAAACCTTATCAAATACCCCTACACTTGGTATTTGCTTGTCCTCAAGCAAATGTGCTTTTAGCCAATTAATTTATAAGTTAGGGGTCATGAAGCGTTGGTTTAAAACAGTCCACAACACATATAAGCCCCGCAAAAGTCATAACAAGCACGGAAATTACATACTAGCACCTCACATGGGGTGTTTGGATACTCACATCTCTCTCGGGTGTATATGAAATATAACAAATTGGAAATGGAAGATAAACACTCATTAACCGGTCCTAGTACATAGATTACCATAGGCTTGAGAATAGATCAAACCTCCCTCGCTTTGGCGTAAGCACCTAGGAAAGACTATCAAAGAGGTCTTTTAAAGGGTTGTAATGTTAGGCTTACGGTAAGGAAACAAAGGGTTTGGTGGGATAGGCTATTTAGTGGTGGAAAGTCAAAAATCTCTATGTTGCAAATATACGAAGAATGGCGTTGCTAAGCCAAGACTCGACACTCTAAACTCTAGCTAACTGAAATAAACAAACATAAATTTAAAGGATTGATGTAGGATGGTAGCCCGTATTTTTTTTCTCTCTCACTTTTTCTATTTTTTTTTCGATTTTTTTTTCATACACTTTTACTCTACCATCCTCTACGGTAACATCAAAATGAGAGGGATTTATAGGCACATCCCTACACTTGAGTTTTTATTACTCTAACACTAAATTGACCCGAATTGAAAAGATCAAAACACTTGGGGTACATTATTACGCAAACAAAGGGAATTTGAATTTAACGTTCCCTTCCAGTCATTTCATAAACTTTAACTTTTCCCATGAATCGCAATCGTCCCAAAACTATGTACAAAGGATATGACTCGACTTAGCAACTCATGCAAGCAACCAGATAATTGAACTAAGGGTTTAGGGTGATAACAATAATGCACTAAAAGTGAGTGCATACAGGGTAGGCTAAGGCGATTTGGGTGTATATTTGGAGGTGAGGTGTAAACAATGCTCTTCATTGATATTCCGGAAAACCGAAACATCACGAGAACCGAGAAAAGGATAGGCTCTGAGGGGTTAACTAGGGGTATCGTGTACTAAAAATGAGTACAACGAAAAGGGTGTGGGGGAATTACTCAACCGATGTGGAAGAAGTAATTATATTACGGGTATCAAACAAGGGTTATATCCTAATGCCTCTTATCATTTAGTTATTCCTAACTACACAAGTGTAGTCTTACTAGCGATCTCGGAATGTATCAAAAAACAAGTCCTAGAATCTAATATACTACCGGTTCACACTCTAAGCATTGAAGATGAATGCTTTTAATTCCTACTAGTCTAAGGGCGATCCTCACATTTTGGGTGGAATTTAGGTGGTAAAGGTTTTTTGTGCTAGTCATGCAACTTCCTATCCGTGAGACGCTTTTGTTAAAACTAATGGCCCACTCCTATATGTCATGAAAAATTAAAAATTTGGTGCCAAAATTACCCTAACCGACATTTTCTCATGGTTTATTACACAAATACACTTGGACAAAGCAAATAGTCAAGGATACGCATAGTTTCAAAGTTCCCGTTTTGTTTTCCCTCCCTACACTTAAACTGAACATTGTCCCCAATGTTCCCCGAAAGTATCAAAGTTATGATAATGGAAGGTAATTAAAAACGAAAGAAACTAATACTCCCCTGATTAGCTCGGTAGGATCCGTTGTGAAGTAGTTGTTAAATCCTTTCCAAGAAGAATGTGTGCGTGAAAAGCTCATTCCAATCTTATGTAACTTCTTCTTGATAAATTAAACCTGTACATTTGAAGAAAACAAACGAAACCTTCGCGTAAAATTGGCGGTAATAATATATATAAGACTCGATTTAAACTAGGATATAATGCTTGTGGAATGGATGTTTACAGAATTTCTGGAAAATTAAGACCTTGAAAATTCCAAAAATTTATAACTAGCTCAGAAAAAGAAAAAAAAGTAATCTGTTGTTTTTACTCCTTCCTGACGCCGTCAGGTTATCCTGACAAAATCTGGTCTGCGATTTTCTGGAAAAATTCTGGAAAATTTACATCTTTAGAATCTGGAAAAATTTCTGCAAAAACATCCATTATGACTCGATACAAGCATTTGACTCGAACAAACACACATATATATCTTTTAATGAATTGTTATTCTCATGTTTACGTTTCTTTTGAAAACGTGTGTAATCCTCCCTACACTTATCCTTTTTGTAAAATACCTTTATATGCAATTAAGACGAGGTTAAAAACAAAACAAAGCATTTTTACAAATTTAAACAAGAGAATAAACAATTAATAAAAGATATATGACACTAACAAGCAAACAATTAAGCATGTGTTGCCTCCCACGAAGTGCTTTTCTTTATTTAAGAGTCTTGTAGCTAGACTCGTAGTCGTGCCCTCACGTTTTCCTTCTCTTAGAGGCCCACTCTATTATCTCAACTCTATTTTCATCACGAATATATTCAGGGTCTAACTCTAGACAAGCAGTATAGTGAATCTTGTCTTCCCAGTCATCTTCATAAGCCGGAATGTTGTCTACATCGAGATTATCAATACCTTCAAACTTCTTATTTTTTAGGGCATTATATACTTAACACATTCGGTCCAATTTGAGAATTTTACTATTCTTTCCTCTTGATCATAAACCATCCTAGACTCTTCAATAAATGGTCTCCCAAGTATCACATCTCATAAAACTCCATCGATAATGCCCTTAACATTTTCTAGGATCATGAAATCGCACCTATATATGAAGTTTCCTACGAAGACATGCAATCCTTTAACCCTCCCAACATAGTTACTCACCTTCCTAGGGTAAAAGGGATCCCTCATGGGTCCTAACTTCTCACTCGTGATCAAATTATAGTAAAGCCTAGACATTATGTTCATAGGTGCCTTATAATCTATGTAAGTCTGATCCCTATATAAGTATCCAATCATGCACGGTATCTTGATATTTTTAGGGTTACCACTTTTTATGCATGGGTCGAAAGGTGGTCGTTGAAAGTTAACTACGTTATGGTCATAAGCAGTTTCCTTCCCATGAGGGTATGAATCGAAATACTCCCTAAGTTCCTCCTCCTCCTTACTTCCAAGTGTATTTGATAAGGTTTTAGGGCATGAATCAAATAAGTTTGTGTGTCGTATATCTTTTATTAATTGTTTGGTGTGTCATTACAATAATTAGACGGAGATGACGGTGTGTAGCGGTCACAGATAAGCAGTGACGCCGTCACCTTATGTTTTCAGCAGCTGGAGTGTCTTGATTCTTGACTTTGGCCATTTTCTTCGTATATTCGCTCCTTTTCGTCCGAATAAGTGCCACTACAGCAATTTGCCTTCAAGAGACCTAAAAAGTGAAAAGGAACGATATTAAGTAATAATGGATACAAAAGTGATCAAATAAGGGCTTAAATGACCCCTTAAAAAGGTACATTTTAAAACCTTATCAAATACCCCTACACTTGGTATTTGCTTGTCCTCAAGCAAATGTGCTTTTAGCCAATTAATTTATAAGTTAGGGGTCATGAAGCATTGGTTTAAAACAGTCCATAACACATATAAGCCCCGCAAAAGTCATAACAAGCACGGAAATTACATACTAGCACCTCACATGGGGTGTTTTGATACTCACATCTCTCTCGGGTGTATATGAAATATAACAAATTGGAAATGGAAGATAAACACTCATTAACCGGTCCTAGTACATAGATTACCATAGGCTTGAGAATAGATCAAACCTCCATCGCTTTGGCGTAAGCACCTAGGAAAGACTATCAAAGAGGTCTTTAAAGGGTTGTAACGTTAGGCTTACGGTAGGGAAATAAAGGGTTTGGTGGGATAGGCTATTTAGTGGTTGAAAGTCAAAAATCTCTATGCTGCAAGTATACGAAGAATGGCGTTGCTAAGCCAAGACTCGACACTCTAAACTCTAGCTAACTGAAATAAACAAACATAAATTAAAGGATAGATGTAGGATGGTAGCCAGTATTTTTTTTTTCACTCTATTTTTTTCTTTTCTCTTTTTCTATTTTTTTTCGATTTTTATTTATTTATTTATTTTTTTTACCCTACACTTGAGTTTTTATTACTCTAACACTAAATTGACCCGAATTGAAAAGATCAAAACACTTGGGGTACATTATTACGCAAAAAAAGGGAATTTGAATTTAACGTTCCCTTCCCGTCATTTCATAAACTTTAACTTTTCCCATGAATCCCAATCGTCCCAAAACTGTGTACAAAGGATATGACTCGACTTAGCAACTCATGCAAGCAACCAGATAATTGAACTAAGGGTTTATGGTGAGAACAATAATGCACTAAAAGTGAGTGCATACAGGGTAGGCTAAGGCGATTTGGGTGGAATTTAGGTGGTAAAGGGTTTTTTTGTGCTAGTCATGCAACTTCCTATCCGTGAGACGCTTTTGTTAAAACTAATGGCCCACTCCTATATGTCATGAAAAATAAAAAATTTGGTGCCAAAATTACCCTAACCGACATTTTCTCATGGTTTATTACACAAATACACTTGGACAAAGCAAATAGTCAAGGATAATCATAGTTTCAAAGTTCCCGTTTTATTTTCCCTCCCTACACTTAAACTGAACATTGTCCCCAATGTTCCCCAAAAGTATCAAAGTTATGATAATGGAAGGTAATTAAAAACGAAAGAAACTAATATTCCCCTGATTAGCTCGGTAGGATCCGTTGTGAAGTAGTGGTTAAATCATTTCCAAGAAGAATGTGTTGCGTGAAAAGCTTCTTGCAATCTTGAGTAACTTCTTCTTGATAAATTAAACCTGCACATTTGAAGAAAACAAACGAAACCTTCGCGTAAAATCGGCGGTAATAATATATATAAGACTCGATTTAAACTAGGATATAATGCTTGTGGAATGGATGTTTACAGAATTTCTGGAAAATTAAGACCTGGAAAATTCCAAAAATTTATAAGTAGCTCAGAAAACGAGAAAAAGTAATCTGTTGTTTTAACTCCTTCCTGATGCTGTTAGGTTGCAATCCTGACGCCGTCAGGTTATCCTGACAAAAACTGGTCTGCGATTTTCTGGAAAAATTCTGGAAAATTTACATCTTTAGAATTTGAAAAAAATTTCTGCAAAACATCTATTATGACTCGATAGAAGCATTTGACTCGAACAAACACACATATATATCTTTTAATGAATTGTTATTCTCATGTATACGTTTCTTTGTGTTGAAACAAATTAAGACCTTGATAGATCTTGAGCTCGTGGATCGTTATGTATGCCTATGTAATCACAAGCACAATAAAAGACAATCTCTACTACTAATGTTTATCAGCGGAATATAAACACAAGTAAATAACTAAGAACTTCTTGATCCTCTATGGATCTTTATATTAACTAAAACTGAGTTTTTCCAATCGGTACATAACTCTTTCTAATGTGTTCCTTTTATAGACAAGGAACCCTAAACAATATCGCTAAACCGTTTTCCAAGAAACGTATAATCATAAAACTAAATAAGATATACACAATCACTTCCTAATAAAGCTCATGTATATCCACACTAAATAAACTAAACACGGAATAAACATTTCCGCAGAAACAGATTAATCACTATTATACTTTAGTAGATTATGTCTTCGGCAGAATCCACTTCACTTCAGTAGAAACACTTCGGCATTAATATCAGCATAATCCAGACTTCACATAATTCCCAACAATCCTCCCCTAAAATGGAATTTGACTTGTTAAGTTCCAGTTTCTTGATAGATCTTACAGCACCAGAGGATTGAGCACAGACAACAGCAATAGCAAAGAATCCAAAGAACATCTCAATGATGAAGAAACTCTGAAACTCCATATCTTTGCAGCAACAAATAACAAGATGTACATCAAAACATATTAGTTTCATACTATTCTCATCACATCCAGGTGTGTTAACTCCTGTGAAAGGTGAATCATTGAAAATAAATGGATTTGATGTCTCTTTACCAATAGCCATCACTACTGGAGTAGCCATATGTTTAAGTTCGTAAACTATGGTACACTGATAACCATCTGATTTATGGGCAAACCAGCAACCATATAAACGGATTTGAAATGTCTTTACCTGTAGCCGTTTGCTCAGGACTAGTCAATTCTTAGAATTGGTGAATTGAGAACCAAATATGGAAGTCCAATGCCTTTACCACAAGCCATATACATGTGGGCTAGTCAATTCTTGGATTCCAAAAAGGAATAAACCATGGTGAATTGAAAACCATACAACACTCATCAATTAAGCATGGGTGGTTGCATACCCTATGATTTTGAGCAAACCATTACAGCTATCAACAGATTTGATGTGTCTTTACCAAAGCTGTACCCTTTGGACTAGCTAACTCTTTGACATACACAAAGTATATCAGGTGAGTCAATAACCAATAAAAATATACAACAAACCTGCAAGAAAAGTTAGATAAAACCAAAAACATATAATTTATTTTTTTTTTACTAAGAAAATAAAGAAAACAAATAGTACAAAATAGTACAATCAAGATGAACCTTTATGTGATAGAAGCTGATTCTTAATCAAACCAACACATTGAAAAGCATGAAGTTCATCATTGCTGTTGGGTCTATTATAGATTTGATGATACAAAACAAGAAGAATGAAACATGAAGGACTAAAAGTGACAAGAAGGGAAACTACAAAAAGATGGAAGATTTGGAAGATTCTATAAGATATGCTTAAAAGAATATTTTGTTTCCTAATTGTATTGTTTCCTAATTATATTACGATTCCTCTTGTAAACCCTAGATGTCTCTAGTATATAAAGAGACATAGGGTCATTAGTTTTAGCACGACATACAAGATGTAGACGTCTAAAGGTGTGTGTGTGTGGGAACCTAGGAGTAGGGATTGGGAAAACGCCTAGGGTTTAGTGGTTTAGTGGTTTAGTTAGTTAGTGTTAAAGATCAAGTCTTTGATCTTTATTATTGTTTAGTTAGTTTATGATAATAAAAAACCTTGTTTATTATAACGTTAATTCTTATTGAATATTCCGCTTTCGTTATTATGTGTTCCTAGATATAATATTAGACCTCGTCTAAGAGCTTACAACGATCTTCACAATTGGTATCAGAGCCTGGGGCTCGTGATATCTAGGATCTACAAGGTTTGTCGAAGAGAAAAGAAGAAAAAATTTCGAATCTGGAATTTTCGTATCTTTCTGCAGGGCTGTTTTCAAACAGCCATAACTTTTTAATGAACTGTTGGATTGGGCTAAAATTTGAACTGGAGCTTCTTGGTATATCTATCTTTAATCTCACCGAAGGGTTTGTCAATCGGAGCTCTCAATCAAAAGATATAAGCAGTCGAATTCTGTTGCAGAAAATCCGTAAGGTTACAACAGCACTGTTTTGAAACAATCATAACTTTTTCGTTAACCGTTGGATCGTAACGAAATTTTCGGTGGATGTTCTCTATATACTAATCTAACTTTCCACCAAAGGGATTTTTCATCTGAGCTTTTATGTGAAAGTACTGCTGAAAGTACTGCTGTTTGGATTAAAGTACTGTCGATTTCGAAAGTACTGCAGATTCAAGTTTGAAAGTACTGCTCGAACGTTCAAAGTACTGCTATTTATGTTTTTGAAAGTACTGTTGATTAATTTTTAAAGTGCTTCATTTTCTTCAAAGTACTGTGTCAAAGTACTGAAGATCGTGAAAGTACTGCTACTACGTTTTAAAAGTACTGTTGCTACTATTTGCAAGGCACTGCAGATTTTTAAAGTACTGGTGATTTTTTAAGTACTGCTCATTGATTTTTAAAAGTACTGGTGATCAGACGAGATGGAATTTTCAAGGTACTGCAGTTTCTACGAAAGTACTGCAGATTTTTATGAAAGTACTGCTCCTTCCCAAAGTACTGCTCATGAGTTATTACGAGGCGATTTCGATTTAAGGGGAAGTTGAGCATGATTTTTGGATGACACACACAGAGGTTATTGTTCACACACAGAGGAAGAAATTTTTGTTCTTAAAAGGATTTAAAAAGCTCGTTATGGAGATTTATTGAAGAATTGATTACGAAGAGGATTATTTATCACTTATTTGAAGGTGAAGTGGAATTACTTGGTTTGTGTTCTTATCATCTAGCTTGATGAATCTAGCAATGTGTGATTTTTCTTATGATGCTCTATGCACACATTGTCTATCACTTGAAGGAGTTACATTGTAGTGCTCAGTGTCTCATACTAGTTGAGGATTCTTTTCAAGGGATTGCGGTCTACTTATATTTTGTCCGTATAAGTATGGAGTTCCGTGGATATTCAAAGATTTAAGACACAAGTTTGGGAAATTTTACTTCTTCATCAAGTTTGTTATATTTGCTTTTCTTCACAAAGTGATCATTACAAGGAGCTTACAGATTTGAAGAATCAAGAAGATGGTTAACATATGGTTTTCAGGGGAAGCTTATTGTTAAATGTTTAATCATCTACATGCATCACTCAAGGGGAAGTGGTTGATTTTTTCTATTGTTGATCATTATTACTACTGCTAGTTGAAGTTTTCTACTGTTTTGGATCCATTTTTCCTATGATGCGTACTGGTGGGCGATTTGAAGCATTGGAAGTCTTCGATTGGAAGTATGATATTGGTTCGTGGTGGTCAAGATCATTATTTGCATATGTTCCCTATTTGGATAATAACAAAAAGGGGAAGAGATGTTTGAGTGACATGTTTTAGTCAAGGGGAAGATTGTTTCATTCATGGTGAGATTTAATTATCTCAACTTCTGCTACTTCGTCTAGGGAAGTTCGTACAAGAATTGTGTTTGTTTTGTCATCATCAAATAGGGGAAGATTGTTGGGTCTATTATAGATTTGATGATACAAAACAAGAAGAATGAAACATGAAGGACTAAAAGTGACAAGAAGGGAAACTACAAAAAGATGGAAGATTTGGAAGATTCTATAAGATATGCTTAAAAGAATATTTTGTTTCCTAATTGTATTGTTTCCTAATTATATTACGATTCCTCTTGTAAACCATAGATGTCTCTAGTATATAAAGAGACATAGGGTCATTAGTTTTAGCACGACATACAAGATGTAGACGTCTAAAGGTGTGTGTGTGTGGGAACCTAGGAGTAGGGATTGGGAAAACGCCTAGGGTTTAGTGGTTTAGTGGTTTAGTTAGTTAGTGTTAAAGATCAAGTCTTTGATCTTTATTATTGTTTAGTTAGTTTATGATAATAAAAAACCTTGTTTATTATAACGTTAATTCTTATTGAATATTCCGCTTTCGTTATTATGTGTTCCTAGATATAATATTAGACCTCGTCTAAGAGCTTACAACGATCTTCACAATTGCCAACTGGATTCGGAGGCACTTCCAACTTGTGTCGCAGCAACCCTTCCATGAAATTAACTGATAATGGATAAAGCTTATCTGAAAGCATACACAAAATCATCCCACATGTGGTCTGAACCACATGAACACAAGGCAAAGGATAAAACCTCCAACTCTCAATCTCCCACTTATGAGAATTCTTCCAAATAGAATAGCCTTTACCATTTGGAGAATGAGAATCAAACATAACCTGAAGATCACCCAACAGATATAAACCAGAACCAGTTGCTGAATGAGACTTATAATACTGAATGACATGATCATACAACATCTTCAAATCATGTCTGGTCACCAAATGAAGAATGTCCTTTAAGAAATTAAACTCAAGAACAGTATTATCCAACCTATAAACAGTGTTAAGCTTTCCAGCTTTCCAATCAATCAAAACCATATGAGTTCCTTCAGGAAAAACTTCCACATATCCAACTTCAATAAAGGTAGATTCAGCAGCTTTGAGATCTAAAGTAGTATTCCCAGAAGAATGTTTCTTAGCCAATCTATCAGAACTCCTTGGAACAAAGCTCTGCTGTCCCATACCAACAATGTTATCAGTATCAAGCTGTAGATCAGTCCCCTGAATCAGAGAATCACTTAACTCCACACTAGACAACATTTCAGAAGAAACCAAAGTAGATTCAGTAGAAACAACCACATCAGAAGAAGGAGTAGCATCAGAAGTTGTGTCAGAAGGAACAACTGAAGATACCACTGAAGGCAAAACAGTATCAAAATTATCCACAATTTCAACTGTTTTCAGTCTCTTGGCTGTAGGAACATCAGTCATTGAAGCAATATTATCCAATTGAGAAGAAGAAGTAGAACCAGAAGAAGAAAACTTCATAACCATATTATACTGTCTAATCAAAGCATCATCAGATAAAGCATTGATTTGCTTCATTGACATACCAGAATTATACATAGCAGAATTCTTCACAACTCTCCTCATATAATTCCTCTTCTGAGCAACAGTCATAGGTTTTTCTCTTTTGGCTGTATTTCTTTGATCAATTAAAGCTCTTCTCTTTGCAGCAGATTCTTGCTTCCTTAGATTACCAAGTGCCACCATTTTATCCACAAAAGTATCATCATCAAAAGATTCTCCTAAGATAAGTTTTGCAAGAGTTGGATCAGATGCACCTTGAGAAATATAACCATCCCATTGATCATCAGTGATCGTAGGAAATAATGCATCAAGCTCTAATTGCCTTTCAGGAGTCAAATTAGAATCATACTGATCTTGAAGGAATTTAGAAACAATACGACTCTTCTGCATATTCTCATAATTAGCAAACAATCTAGCTTGAGCTTGATAATCTTCATCAGTCACTATACCTGAATTAAGTATATCATCAATCACATGATCCTGTTCTTTGTCAGAAGATGTCTCAGCAGAACCAATTTCAGCAGAGCCAATGTGAGCTTCAGAAGAAACAATCAATCCCACATCAGAAGAAACAGGTTGAGACAATTCCTCAACAGGTGGAGAGAAAACTTCAGATGAAGCATTCAACTTATACATTCTCCCAGCAATAAAAACTTCTTCATTATCTGCTGAAGGCAAAACATTTGAATGTTTTGGTATAGACGAAGTTTGATCATGATCAGTAGTAACTTCCTCCACTAGGACTTCAACAGATGCATCAACCATTTGTGGCTCCTTTGAAGTATCAGCAGATACTTTGTTCAAATATCGTCTTCTTCTTTTGCTAGCATATAGAATAGGTTCCTTACTCTTTGAAGATTTAGCAATAGGAGAAGAAACATCAGATGTAAGTGCCACATCAGCCAATATCCCAAGAGATTTATGAAGATTCTCTTCGTCCTCCTCTTCAGAAGAAATCAAACTTCTCTTTTTACCTTTCTGACTTAGCAATTTCTCCAAGTTTTCAACTTTATGCTCCAATTCCACAATCTTATTACCAAGAATAGACTTGGTTTCTGCAAGTTCTTTCTTAAGACCAGACACCTCACCTGTAAGCTTGTTCATTAGAGCATATAATGAGGTAAGTGAAATCAGATCCTCATCTGCATCAGGTGATTGCTCAGTTGGAATTGGAACTTCAGTAGACTGTTCAGAAGCAACATTAATCTGATCAACATTAGAACATCCTTCACCAAATGGAGTCCTAACAGGACTTGGTGTAGGCAATCTATCAGTATCAACCTGAACTTCATCAATTTGATCCTGAACTTCATCAATAGAAACTTGAATAAGTGCTGGACTAGGACATGATCTTGGTGAAGGTATAGATGCCTCAGCAACAACAGAAGGACCCTCATCACCATCTACTGAAAGATTTCCATCAGTAGGATTGGAAGAAGGTAAAACAACATTACTCTCATTAGCAGTCTCATTCTCCTGAGGTAACATGGCAGCTAACAAAGGAAAATGTGTCCCTTCAAATTTAGTCCTCATTGTAGCAAATAACTTAGGAGTCAAAACACTTATGGGATGAAAAGCATGGGTTTGTGTAGAAACATTCAATATCATCTGTAAGAACCTAGGGTACATCAAAAACTTACCCTTTTTCCTAGTTATATTTTCTACCATATTATCAAAGATATACTTAGAAAAATTATAAGTCAAACCCTTAGATAAACATACAATACCACATCCCATTTGTGTTGAAAACTGATCCCATCCTCCAGACTTATTACTCATACACTGTAGCAACGTATGAACCAAGAACCTCCACATAGGACAAAGCTTATTTTTCAACCACATATCTGTCCTCGTACTTTGATATCCAATTGCTCTAAGCCCTTCAAGTACCATCGTAGAATCAGAGTGATAAACTCCATTCTCATCATCCAATTGAAGTTATCTTCTGATCAGTACCTCTGTCACTACATACTCTTTTCCATCAACACTTGCAACTATCTCAGTATCACTTCTCTTTTCTGCCGACGCCCAGAATTGAGTAATCAAGGATTCATATATAGCATTTGGAGACTGTGTTAATGCATACTGAATCTTTGATCTTTGTAAGAATGAAATCATCGGCCTATACAATTCATCTCCGCGAGCAGTTCCAAGAAAAGCAACCTTATTATGATCATGTTTAAATTGAAGCGCCATAAGAGATTTTGAAGATTAGGGTTACGATTTGACACAAAAGGAAGTGTTTTTAATGAGAGTTATAATCGAATTACTTAATGTGGAGCGAAAATATGCCGTAGAGAATAAATAGAAATTTCCCAATTTTGGTCAACGTTGACCAAATATGACGTGGATTTCTACTTTTACTCGAATTCACTTATAACTTCGGTAGAAACGGAAACCATTCTGCTGAAGTAGAAAAATCAGCAAAAACAGATGACTTACTCACGAAGCTTCAGTAAATATCTTTTTACTGTTTCACCCACACGCATTAATTCTCTTACCACTTGAACCCGTCTATAAAACAATCCCAATGCACACTGACTCTTTCATCAAAAATCCCCAAATAATATTTCAAACCCTAATTCCTTCAATACTTCAAAATTAGCCATAATCAACATGAGTACCAAACCTGAGATCATAGATCTCACAACAACATCCTCATCATCATCATCATCATCAAGTGAAAATACCAATCCATGGTTTCACTATTTTCCAAAACCATATCCACTACCAAAGAAGTCACCCTTTCTCTCCTCATCAGAAGATGAAAGTGTTGAGAAACCAAGTGTATCTGCAGAAGATACTGATGATTCCTATAAGGAGGGAACATCTTACTCCCAACCCCCAGCACCTCGGCCTCAACGAAGGCCACGTGCCAAAAATCCACCACTTCCAGAAGATAGAGAGGTGGTTCTCGGTCTTTCTGCATCAGGTTTTGGTGCATCATCACATATCGTATAAGGGAAGAACTTAAGGAGAGTGATGGGTTGCATTTTGGTTGAAATACATAGATGATGCACAAAGGACACATTTGTTTTTCTCCATCATCATTTGTGGTCATTGTCATCATCATCGTTTGCATCAATCCATCCTCTCCATTTTGATCCTTAGCATCTGTTAGGGTTGGTTATGCTTATCACAAAGGCATAGCCAGCATTTAGTGCCAAAAGATGTGAGCAGTCATACTCATCGTGCTCATCTTCACTCCAATTCAGATGTTAGAATGGATAATATGTAATAGATTAGGACTATTAGATCATGTAGATGCTTTTGATGTTGCTAGTACTCTGAAAACTATAAGCTGTAAACTGTTTCTTGAATGAATGAATGATCTGTTTGCTTCTGTACTTCTTTTGAATGAATCATATAACTTCAGTACTTCAACTTCAGAGGAAACAAATAACACACTTCAGCACAATGAATTCAGAAGAAACAAGCTTAAGCTTTCTTGACCATTTCTCAACTGATCAGTGACAACCATTCTGCAAAACAAACACAGAAACATACACAAACCAACAAAGAAACATACTAAAATTACATTAGCAGGTTAGAGTTAGTTAAAAACAATCAAATATACAAATTTACATAACAAAATGCAAAGTTATACACAAATCCTCCCCTGAGGCATATGCCTCCCCTGAGGCGTATGCCTCCCCTTAAACTTTGCAGTTAAGGGTTAAGCATGCCAATATGGACCACAAGGTGTTGAAACCTTGGTCCTTCAAAAGCTTTTGTTAACAAATCTGCCACATTATCATCAGTATGTATTTTGACCACTTTTATCAAATTTTTATCATATGCATCTCGTATAAAGTGGTGCCTGATTTCAATATGTTTTGTTCGACTGTGAAAAACTGGATTTTTAACAATGCATATGGTACTTTGATTATCAATAAAAATTGTTGTGTTCATGAAATTATACCCATAATCCAACAACTGATTTTGAATCCAAAGAACCTGTCCACAGCAATTTGCAGCAGCCACATACTCTGCTTCAGTAGATGAGGTAGCCACAATAGTTTGTTTCTTGCATTGCCAAGAAATCAATCGCTTTCCAAGGAATTGGCAACCTCCAGTAGTGGACCTCCTATCCAGATTAGCACCAGCATAGTCACTATCACTATAAGCTTCCAACTTAAAAGGAGACTCTTTTGGGTACTAAAGACCTAGAAATGGTTGGCCTTTAAGGTACTTAAAAATCTTCTTAACAGCATTGAGATGGGAAGTCAGTGGAGTAACTTGATGTCGCGAACAAACACTCACAGCAAAAGTAATATCAGGCCTGGAAGCTGTTAAATACATCAAAGACCCAATCATAGACCTGTACAAATGAACATTCACAGGTGGATCAGCTTCATTGTTGGTCTTTGACTTTGGAGCTTCATAAGGTGTAGTGGCAGTCCTTACACCCTCCATAACAAACTTCTTCAAGATGTCCCTCACATATTTGTCCTGACTGATAAAGATACCATCAGGTTTCTGCTGAACTTGAAGACCCAAAAAGAAAGTCATCTCTCCCATTGCACTCATCTGAAACTCTCCCTTCATAAGCTCCTCAAACTCCCTGCACCAAGCTTCCTTTGTGGATCCAAAGATAATATCATCCACATACACTTGCACAAGAATAATGTCAGTGGAATTCTTCTTTAGGAAAAGAGTCTTATCAATTGCACCTCTTCTGTAACCGTGCTTCAGCAGAAATGTAGAGAGCCTAGCATACCAGGCCCTAGGTGCCTGATGTAGTCCATAGAGAGCTTTGACTACCTTATAAACATGATTCGGATGATCTGGATCTTCAAATCCTTTAGGTTGAGTGACATACACCTCCTCTTCAATTTCACCATACAAGAAGGCTCCTTTAACATCCATTTGATATACCATAAAGCCCATATAGGATGCATAAGCTAAGAAAATCCGTATAGCCTCAACTCTTGCCACTGGTGCAAACACTTCATCATAATCGATCCCCTCCTCTTGTCTATAACCCTGGGCAACTAATCTGGCTTTGTTTTTAATGACAACACCTCGAGCATCTCTCTTATTCTTCAGAATCCATTTTGTCCCAATAGCATACTTACCATCAGGTAGTGGTACCAAAATCCAAACCTGCTGATTTTGAAACTGTTGCATCTCATCCTGCATTGCTTCAAGCCAACTTGAGTCTTCAAGAGCCTGAGTAACACTGGTTGGTTCCACTTGAGAGAGAAAACAAGCAAACAGACAATGTTGATAGTCTGTGTGATTGTCTCTCTGCTGATTTGAGACATAAGAGACAAAAGCCACCTGTCCATATTTAGAACGCGCCACAGTACCTCTTGTTCTAACAGGTGCATTAGGATCACCAATAATATTAGACTGTGGATGAACATTGTTGATCCTTGTTGTAGTGGTGGTGTTGACATCAATGGAAGAATCAAGATTAGTCACAGTAGGTTCAAAGTCAGTATCATAGGAAGGTGTGTTGAAGATGCCTGCTTTAGGTTGATGATGACCAAGATCTGAAGGTTTTGGAAACCTTGTATAGGGTTCACCAAGATCTGTTGACACTTTAGTAGACATAGGAGTAGAGTCAACATGTCTTTCAGCCGAATTGGAGATGTGAGGAGAAACAGATTCCCTTTCAGCAGAATTGGAGTTTCTGCCGAACACTTCATTTGAACTTTCTTCAACATTCCTCTCAGCATCTAAATTGGCTGCATACTCTTGTTTATTCAGTCTAGCAAGGTCCTCAGCATAATAGAATTCATCTTCACCCACATCAGTATAATCTTTAGAAGTGTCACCTACAAAATTGTTAGGAGAGAAGGAAGGCACTACAATGGGTTGTTCATCATCAGATCCACTGTCAGAATGAGCATCCACAGTGTCTGCATTAGTAGTTGGAGATGCTTCAGAATCTGCATTTTGATTAGCCTTATGTCTAGCATAACCCAAGTAATCAGTCAAGTAATCAAGATCAAATGACCAAACATGACCCTGGCCTTGAACATTAGGCTTGTCTTCAAGATACCTCAGATTCAATGTCTCCTCAATTTTCTTTGCAGATACATTGTAAACTCTGTATGCCTTACTATGAGCAGAATACCCCACAATGTAACCATCATCAGCTTTCTCATCAAATTTGCCCAAAGGATCACTGGTATTCAAAATTGTCACTTGACAGCCAAACGGTTTAAGGTAATGAATAACAGGAACTTTCCCAAAAAGAAGTTCATATGGTGTTTTAAGATGTGGTCTAGTAATGGACACTCTATTGAGTACATAACAAGCTGTACCAACAGCCTCAGTCCAAAACATGATAGGAAGTTTAGAGTCTGCTAGCATCGATCTTGCAGCCTCTATTAAGGTTCTACTTTTTCTTTCTGCCACCCCATTTTGTTGAGGGGTTCTTGGAGTGCTATAGTCCCTTTTTATTCCTTTTAACCTGCAGAGTTCTATTAGAATGGCATTTTTGAACTCTGTACCATTATCACACCTAATTCCTTTCACCTTCTTGTTCAACTGATTCTCAATAAGGGTAATGAAGTCTTTCAATACTTCAGATGTTTCATCTTTGGTCCTTAGAAAGAATACCCAACAAAATTTGCTAAATCCATCAGTGATCACCAGACAAAAATATTTATGATCAATGCTTCTCACTTTAGTTGGACCAAACAGATCCATATGAAGCAGCTGAAGAGGTTCAGAAATAATGGTTACTGCTGTAACAGGAACACCTTTGTATGAGGCTCTGTGCTGCTTTCCTTTGTTGCATGCAACACAGTTATGATCATTGGTGAATACTTTGGCAGGAAGACCTTGAACGAGGCCCAGCTTAGAGAGCTGGTTGATTGTCTTGAAATTGACATGGGCCATCCTTCTGTGCCATTTGGTGGACTCATCCAAAGATGCTTTAGCCACCAAACATGTTAAGTCACCTGCTGGTTGGACATTAGTTAAGTTGAATGTATAAAGATTATGACTGCGAGGAACCTTCAGTAGAATTGAAGTATCTTCTGGGAGTTTGATGTCTTTAGACAGCACAAGACATTCATCCTCTGTGAAGAGTACGTTGTTCTTAGTGTCACATATTTGTGAGACTGAAAACAAATTGAAGTGTTGAAGTTCCTTAACATAGTAAACATTCTCAAAGTCCAGCTGAGGTGTTTTGATGGTCCCTTTTCCAGTAATTCGTCCATCACTTCCTCCAAAGGTAACATTGCCTCCTCCTTCAATGGGTATAAAGTTATGCATCATGTCTCTGTTGCCTGACATACTTCTAGAACAACCACTGTCAATAATTCCAATATTTTTATGCTTAAGGGGATGATCCTACAACAACAACAAAATATACAGAATATTAGTACACTATGGAGGCTCAAGTCATTGCTGACTTGAACCTGCCTTGTGGATCATATGAGTTATGCCAAGCAGAAAAATAAGATCCACTATTGTTCTTGGGTTTCCATTTAAACTTGGGTCCCTGTTTATTCCAAGAACAACCTGCTGAGGTCTTGACAGCAGTGTCCCAGTGCCCTCTCCCATCAGTCATAGGGTTAACATATCTAGTCCAATAACCATATTTAAAATATTCACTGGTTGGTGGAACATATGGTTTTCCAATTGATCTTCTCCAAGGAAAAGATGTATTAAAATTAGAAGCTTGTGAAACATAAGGTGGTATATCATTCACATTGGTCCACATTGGTCTAGTATTCCTAGAAGCACCACACCTACTCATTCTTTGCTCATGATAATCACAATCCTTAATTAAATGAGATTTACTTCCACACACAAAACATTTCTTCTGATGAGAAGATTTATTCAAACCAAAAGATGTATTATTACAAGCAGAAGTATTCAAACCAAAACCATGAAAAGAATTGTTTTTAACAGTATTATTATGCAAAGAATTAAAAGTTAAGTCTTCAGAGGCAACTGTCTTGGAAGTAGATTCCTTGGCAGCAACTCTGACACTCTTATTGGTAGTCTTGGGTGCAGGCAGGGGTGAAGACTCAGGAAGGGCAGACTTGAGAAGGTCAGACTTGGGAAGGTCAGACTTGTCATTTGAATCACACTCTGTAGACCCTTGCTTGGTTGACTTGTCACTGTTAACACAAGAGACAAAGTCATTAGAAGAAGTATTAGGGTCTGGCATGTCTCTTGACTTTTTGCCATACAGATGATATGATCCATCAAAGTCTTTAATTTTGGACACATCAATAGGCATATGTTCACCTCTAATAGGACCAGGGACAGAATGTAATTGACCTTCTTTGACAAAATTAGCTAATTTGGCTGGTGTAGATTTACGTGTGTCATCCCTAGCTTCTAAGCCAACATATTTCTTAAACCCTAAAGCCACTGTAGAGTTAGAAGCTTGACTACTATAAATAAAACCAGCTAACTTATTCCCATTCATCATCCATTCTTTATGCCTAGCAATTTCCTCTTTAAGTTTCTCCTTAAGCTCTAGATTTTCTGACTCTAAGTCTGCTCTTAACTTCTCAGACCATTTTAACTCATTTGTAGCACATTCAAGATCTCTTTCTAAAACACCTATCTTTTCATCATAAGCTATTTGATTCTTCTGAAACCAAACCTTTTGTCTTTCTAGTGTTTTTAAAGCCTGTTTATAAGCTTCTACTTCCACATAATATTCATTATATTTAGGTTCCAAAATATCATAAGCTTGTTTAAGTTCATTATAACGCTCACTACAACCAAACAAACAGTTTTATACCTGAGAGATGCCCATCAAGGCAATCTGATCATGTCGGTCTTCTGAGGTAAAACTTGCAATCAACCCAACATTATCAGGACCATCAGTATCATCCTCCTCATGTTGCTTCCAGTCCACATTGCTATCCAGAGTGACCAAAGCAGCTGAACCCTTTGATGTTCCTGCCTCCTTCTGATACTGCTGATAAGAGGAGTATCTTGTCTCATCACCAGCTTTCCTGTCTTTGCATTCTCTGGAAAAGTGACCCATCTGTTGGCATGTGAAGCATTTAACCTTCCTCTTGTCAAACCTTGCTGGATCTCGTCCTTTGAAACCAAACCTTCTGCCAGTTCTGCGTTCAAAGTTCTTGATATCCATGGAAAGCATGGCTAACTGCCACTTCAGCTTCATCTCTTCCATCTCAATAGGGTCCACTTGATCCATATCTTCATAGGCCAGATCCTGCTGAGGATCATAATCAGCAAAGAAAGATCCAAGAACATCTTCCATGAATCCACTTGATCTAGGATGAGAGGTTGATGAAGGGGCAGCATGAGATGATGAAGGATATGGGCTTGGACCATAGCTAGACTTAGGAGTAGAAGCTCCAACAAAAGCAGTATGACTTGCAGAAGAAGATGATCGAAAAGGGCTTCTTACATCATGTTCAAGAGCTTTAAGTTTGTTGTACAGCTCATCAAAGGTAAGTATATCCAACCCACCTTTAGCTTTTAAAGCTATGCTTACATGTAGCCAGGATGGAGGTAATGACCTCAGAAACTTAGAGTTACAGTCATCATTATCCGGCTTTGCCTGTAGCTGATTCAACTGACTTAAAATCTTGTGAAACTTATCATAGCCCTTGTGAATTCCTTCCTCTTCAGAGATCTGAAAGTCCTGAAACTGTTGTCTAAGCATGGACTTCTTCAGTCTTCTAGACTCCTCATTCCCACCGAACTTCGCCTTAATTGCTAACCATATATCCTTAGCATCTTGCATGAAGTGAAAATCACTCAAGTGATCCTCAGGAATAGCTTGCAGAAGAATAGTTCTGACCTTGGTTTCTCTCTGAACTGCCAGCAACTCTTCAGCAGTTTTGGGAGGAACATTCATCATATTACCAGCAGCATCCGTGGTAGTTCTCTTCAAACTGTTCCCCTTCAGAATTATCTGCCATAGATTCCAATCAATGTTGGAGATCCAGTTCTGCATCTTCATCGCCCAGAGATCATATTCCTCCCTTTTAAGGTAAGGAAACTTAGCATTGCTATTAGCGAGACTTAGTTGTTGCAGATGGGTGGAGTTTTGGTTGTTGGTGAGTTCAGTATCAACATCTGAACCAGGCATGATGATTTTTTGTGGTTGTATGGGTGTTTAGAAAAGCTTGTCCTTAGTATCGTAGAGACTCTCACGAGGCTCTGATACCACTTGTTGAAACAAATTAAGACCTTGATAGATCTTGAGCTCGTGGATCGTTATGTATGCCTGTGTAATCACAAGCACAATAAAAGACAATCTCTACTACTAATGTTTATCAGCGGAATATAAACACAAGTAAATAACTAAGAACTTCTTGATCCTCTATGGATCTTTATATTAACTAAAACTGAGTTTTTCCAATCGGTACATAACTCTTTCTAATGTGTTCCTTTTATAGACAAGGAACCCTAAACAATATCGCTAAACCGTTTTCCAAGAAACGTATAATCATAAAACTAAATAAGATATACACAATCACTTCCTAATAAAGCTCATGTATATCCACACTAAATAAACTAAACACGGAATAAACATTTCCGCAGAAACAGATTAATCACTATTATACTTTAGTAGATTATGTCTTCGGCAGAATCCACTTCACTTCAGTAGAAACACTTCGGCATTAATATCAGCATAATCCAGACTTCACATAATTCCCAACACTTTGGAAAACGTGTGTAATCCTCCCTACACTTATCCTTTATGTAAAATACCTTTATATGCAATTAAAACGAGGTTAAAAAAAAATAAAGCATTTTTACAAATTTAAACTTGAGAATAAACAATTAATAAAAGACAATCCAACCACACAAGCTAGATATATCACACCACATGCAAATATACATAAACACCACAAAGTTAAGATGTCCTAGATTATTACATGCCCAAAATAAAAATTGTTTCAACAACCAACCATACTAAATCATAAACAATTCATAAACAACTACATGAGTCACTGGGGAGGGGGTCCATAACGATAGTCAGAACCAGGGGGAAGATGGCCCAAATACCCATAGGGTGGATAATCCTCCTCCCGCCCTGGGAAAGGATCAATCTGGAGATGTGGATCAAGCTGATCACGCATGGACAGATGCTGCATCTGCCTGACAGTATGGTCATAGGTCCAGCTAGCCCTCTGGTCTTGCTGTGCCATCCATGTATCCATGCATCCCATCCATGCTCCCTGGTAGGGTTGCCAATCCCCACTGGACATATGTCGGTAGACGTCAGCGGAGCTTCCTGCTACACCTCCCTGCTGGTGTGCTGGTATCTGTGGCCCCTCATCATCATCGTCTTCACCACCTTGAATGGCGGGCTGAGTACGGAACCAAGCGTAACCTCTACCATAATCCATGAGGACATCCATAGCTTTCAGAGATTTAGCTTTGACGACCCTTGGTGCCGCCACCGCATTAAGGTACGCGGGTACTTCCCCGGCCAATACACCCAAAGACCTAGCTAATCGGGTGATAAGCATGCCTCCATATGCCCTATCCTCCATCCTAATTCCATTAGCAGTCCTTAAGTAGTCGGCCAACCAGAATGGGATGTTGCAGTGCACACCCTCGGCCAGTATGCAGTAAAGATAGAATAGGTCAGGCAAGGTGACACGATGACTCCTGGCATGGTGTCCAGTGATAGAGAAGGTGAGGCAGCGATGCACAAGCCTAACCCTTGGATCCCGGATCTGTGAAGCGAGGGTACTCCTAGTAGTGTACTCATGCGTGCCGAACAGTCAAGCTAAATCACTCAAGCCGGCCACTTGTGAATGGCAGACCGTAATCAGCTTAAAACTGCCTAAGCACGAACTCAATGAAGATCTGAGGAGTATAGTGTTTCCCCGGGTCGTTATGTCCCAGCGAGCTATGCAATGGATTATCAAACGTATAGTGATCGAGAGATTTGAACGGAAAAGGGGGTCTGATAATGATATTATAACTACAGAAAAAGCCAACAAATTACAACGGCTTAAATGTAAATTAAAGAAAGTTAAAAAGATAAAAAATATTAAATAAACGCTATCACTATATTTAAAATGATGTTTTTGTTTTTATGTTTTTATAAAACTGAATTAAAATCTACGCGACGTACAAATGAAAACGTGAAACTAAATCAATATTAACCCTAAAAATATGAAAATGATATTTTTATAAACCTAATGATAAAAGAAAATATTTAGAAAAAGAAAATTATTTTTATAACTATTTAATTAATTATTATTAATTAAAAACTATTTTTAACTAATAAATAATAACCTAAAATGAAAGAAAATATGAAATAAAGCTTGAAAAATAAAATTATGAATTGGAAAAGTCTAAAATATCAAAAGAGAATTTTCAAAACTATTTTTGTATTTTTCTGATTATTTTTCTATTTTTTATGAATATTAAACTATTAAAAACTAATTAAATTACTAAAAATTACAAAATAAACTATGAAAAATCTGGAAAATTACTTTTTTTACTTTTTATATTTATCTAAACCTAAGAAAAATGAAAAATTAATTTTTTGAACCTTTTCTGAATTTTTTGTATTAAAAGCTAGTTAAAAATGTTTAAAAACTAATTTAAATTAAGAAAAATAGCAAATCAACTTAAAAAAATCTGAAAATTTCAGGAAAACTCTAAAATTATATAAGGAAGCTAGGAAAAATGGAAAAACAAGTGCTTGTATACAAGAAATTGAAACTGCTATCCAAGTGCTTATGAATAAGCACTTTAAAATAAGCAATAAGCTACCAACCAACACCAAACTGATACAGAAGCTAAATGATGCTAAAAGAACTTAAAAGAAACAAGTCTCAACTGCTCTTGACCTCTGATTGCAAGTATAATAGATTATGATGATTTGAGATAATAGGCTAAAAGCAGTGTGAGGGTATCAGATTTAAGCATATGAATGAGCACATGAATAAGCTGGAAACATGAAACCAAGACTTGTATCCTACACTAGACCTGGGTGGCTATGTGTAAACCAAGTATTAGCCTTGGACAAGCTCTTATGAGCTTTTTCCAAGCTCTGCAATATACTGAGAACACTCAGTGTTAACTGAGTTGAGTGAACAGGGCAAATGAGCCCTGTTGGACAAGCTTATTTGAAGCTTAAAGAAAATTTCCAAAAATCTGTAAAAATGACAATAAGAAAGTAGACCAGCTGAAGTTTATGTAACCTTAATTTCACTTGATTTGATCTAGAAGTGAAGTAATGAAAAATCACTCCAGTTAGACTCAAAACCACTTTTTCATTTTTTTTGACTTTTTGAGTAGTTGAAGAACTTTGACTTTGATGAGATTTGCAACCAATTGTTGGACTGATCTTGTTGTATTATGATGGAATGAAGCTAATACAGGCTATGTTTAAGTATTCTTAACACAAAACAAGGATCCACTTTTTCAAAATCTTAACAGTTAATAGCTTTAAGACAGTTAGCATGTGATTTTGACTTCTAGCCTTTGTATACACAAAATGTTGACTGAGATGAGTATATTGGAGATAAACAAGCATGAAACAACTAAGAACAACCACTGACTAAACCTTTGACAGTGTTTTGACAGCAAATCCAAACACCGTTATACTAACTGTTTTGCCAATTTTACACTACACAATCTACTGACTAGCTAACATAACTGATTAAACTAAGTTTATATAACTTAAATACAACCTAAGAAACAGATTTGAACTTATGAATACTACAAAAACAGATTATGCATATGACACTTTAAAATGACTTACAAATGTCCATAGCCACTATGGCTTGCCAACAGTGAACCCAAGGACCACTAGCCTAATCTAACCAACCCATTGCTTCCAAATCAACCCAATTCCAGCTCTGAACCAACCCATATCCATTTCCAACACCAAATCAACCCTGTTTGACTTTTGTTGACCAGATTTCTAAGATGCTTGAAACTTGATTACAAGCTTACAAAAAGCTATTATAAGCTTATATAAGCTTATAGAAACTGAGAACAAAGCTATTTGAAGCTTGGGTTTTAATTCATTTGAAATTGCATATATAAAAGAAATCTTAAAAACATGAAACTTGGATAAACTTCAAATTGATACTCAAAATGAATTATAATAGACTTAACAGCTTTAGTTTAGTACAAGGAAGGTTTAAATTACAAATCAGAACTTAATTAAAACATAAAACTTAAAAACGACGTACATGTAAAAATAAAAATTAACCTTGCTCTTTTTATACACTCAAACACCTTCTCTCACTACTCTGAACAAATCCCAGCACTCATTTTGACCATTGGATTGTTTGAGATGATCTTGGCCATTTATTTGGTTTTGGCGCCAAAACTGTTTTAACAGTTTTGTCGGATTGAGTGTTAGGTTTAGAGGGCATTTAATGAATCCTTGGATTGTTGTGTTTGGAGGAGGGTGGAGGGTAGGGTTGGTGATGATGGTGGAGTGTTAGCAGGGGGGTTGCAGGGTGTGATGATGAAGAAGTGGTGTACCCGTGAGGTGGGAGGGAAAGCAGAAGTCAAATGGTTTGACTGGGGTTATTAATAATAGAGGGGGTTCAATTGGCAGGGGTCACTTGGGTAGGCAGGGGTCCAAAATGGTTTGTGACAAGGGTCTAAGGTGCAAAAGGGTAATAATAATCAAGGACCTTGTTTGCAATTTCTAAAAATGGGAGGACCAGAACTGCCAAACTTGCAAAGATGTTTCAAGGGCTGAATTTGACAAGTGTCAATAGTACAAGGACCAAAACTGACATTTTCAATTTTTCCAGGGACCATTTTTGCCAAATTTTAAACTTGAAGGACCAAACTTGTAATTTCTCAAAACTTTTGACATTTTTCACCAAAGGACTAATTTTGACAACTTATGATTTTAAAAGGACCTTTGGTGACTTCTCTTTTGAAATTAAGGCTCATGGACTATTTCTGACAATTTTTGAAACTTGGGGGACTGAAACTGCCAATTATGCAAAATTTGCTCATTTTCATCTGATTTTGAACATTTTGCATCTGAAACATATAAAATGCAATTTTGGAATATTTTCAGTATTTTGATGCATTTCTGAGCATTTTTAAACGTTTTGCAGTTCAGATTTGACTAAAAATGATGAGTATTTACACACTTATCAATCCCCCACACTAAACTATTGCTAGTCCCTAGCAATCTTTTGAGAAAAACATAATGGATTTGAAACTCTTTACCAAAAGCCATTACTTCTGGAGTAGCCAAATGTTTCAGTTCAAGTAAGAACCATGGTACACCGATAACCATGTGATTTTGAGCAAACCACCAGCTTCCAACGGATTTGATTTGTCTTTACCAGAAGCCGTTTGCTTCTGGACTAGCCAACTCTTAGATAAATTATCAATATTATCTTTGGTGAGTCGATTACCAATTATGGTTTTTCCACTGCCTTTACCACAAGCCATAAACTTGCGGGCTAGCCAACTCTTCACTTTTTAGGATATGGTGAGCTGAATACCATACAATTTTGGGCAAATTGCAAGCCGTCAACGGATTTGAGGTATCTTTACCAAGAGCCGTTTGCTCCTGGATTAGCCAATCCTTTTTTTTTAGACAAGGCGGACTGATAACCAAATGATGAGTAAGTGAAGAACACTTACTCCAAAAAAAAAATTTGGCCAAAAATGGGGGAATTAGGTGGTATAATTACATGATAAAATTCGTGAGAATTCCCCCCACACTTAGAAATGAATATTGCCCTCAATATTCAAAGTACCGGCGATTATGCCGAAACAAAGAACGTAAAAGGGAAATACTACGGCCATTATTTAGAAAGAGATTTTTTTTTTTTTTTTTTTTTTATTTTATTTTATTTTTTTTTTTGTTTTTTTTAAAACATGTGGGCAACCCCCCCACACTAGGGTGGTAGAAAGATAGAAAGAAGTCAGAAATATGGGTGAAAACCCATATGGCATGCTACTATTTTTGATTCCCGAGTCGCTAGCTTGACTCGACCCCGCATTCATTTGTTCATGGGGAAAGTAACGTGGAAAACCAATCTCGATCGGACTTTCGTTCACAATGTTAATAAACATATGAACATCAGAAAGTTCCACACCGATGAGATATAACCGCGGTATTGTTAATAGTAGAAACTATAAGGGATGATACCGGGGTCAAAGATGGTGTCCTCATTCCCGAAAGAGAAAAGGGAAAGAGCAACCACACCATCTGTGAAGAATGGAATAAAGACGTACATGAGAATGCAAGTCCATTCCTCAGCAGAGAGAAGCAAATCACCAGTTTTGACATCTTTAAGCTTAAACTTGAAGCTTAGATGGTGATTGTCAAGAAGATGTCCGGGAGGGAGGGTGGGAAACGGTTCTTCAGTCAACAGGTTTTCCAGAAAAAGGATGTCTCCCTCCGGATCAAAGTAAGTGTTATCAACTCCCGTTGGAATTGACTCATCACTAAGAAAGGCATCGACTTCATTCCAAAAGTTGTCATCTTCCTCATCAGGAGTGAGAGAAGGGATGGAAGAGTCGGGAATAAGACTAGAAGATGATGGATCATTTTTGAGCAATTCATCAATGGGAAGGATGTCTCCCATTGGATCACAAACATCATCATCCAACTCAGATGAAACTGAAGAGAGTTTGGTCTCATCCACAGAGTTAACAAACTCGATGCGATAAACTGATTCCGGAGGTGGGACAAGTGGTGTGCTCTTAGAGCTAGCAGTTTCCACCACTTCCGATGAAGTCTCCGATTCTAGATCATCATCATCAAGAACACTCTTGACTTCCCTGGTACAGCTTTCAAACCATTTGTTTGAACCAGGGGTAATTTTCAAATCTTTGAGCTCAGCACGTTTTTGAAAACTCCTCTTAACCGTGAAGTTTGAGAGTGTTGCATTGAATCTTTCAGATCTTTGATCAATTGTGGCAACACTCTGTTTGTACAGAGGTTTGGAGTTCTGGTTGATATTCAATGTGAGCTCTTCGTTGTCAACCCGTATGGTCAACTCTTCAGCAAACACATCAATCAGAGCACGACTCGTTCTCAAGAAAGCTCTCCCTAAGATGAGGGGAACTTTAGGATCTGCATCGAAGTCTATTACAACAAAGTCAGTAGGAAAGTGAAACTTTCCCACTTTCATCACGACATCCTCGGCTATCCCAAGTGGACGAGTTTGGGTACGGTCTGCTAGCTCGAGTGTCATACAAGTGGATGTAAGTTTAGGAAGAGACAGTTTCTCCCATACTGAGAGTGGCATGAGGTTAATGCTAGCGCCAAGATCGGCCAAGGCGGAGCATTGAAACATCCCCAAGAAATCACACGGGATTAAAAACCGGCCAGGGTCTTCAAGCTTTTCGGGAAGCTTATTAAGAATGGCCGCTGAGCATTGCTCATTTAGAGGGGTTTTCGCCATCTCAGAAAACTTATCTTTGTTGCTCAGTAAGCCTTTAAGCGTGGATGCAAATTTAGGCATTAGAACGAGAGCATCAACGAAGCTTATATCAAAGTGAAGCTCATTGAATATTTGGAAAAATTTTTCCATTTGCTCTTTGTTTTTGTCTTTGAGCTTCTCATCATTCATTCTTGATGGGTAAGGAAGCTGACTAGACTTTTGAGCCGAGATGGAAGTGTTTTCTGGCTCAAGATTTTTCTTCGGAACTTCGGGCTCCGGACTTAAGGCTTGGACTACCGAAGGTGGGACGTGTGCGGTACTTCGTGGGCTTGAGAATTTCACCTTGTCCGTTGTATCCTTGGTAACTTGACTCATTGCCACAGGAGGAGGGGGCATTGGAGTCTTAGGTCCATTGTGTGTTTTACCACTACGAGTGGTAACGGCTTTCAACTCGGCATTTGGATTAGGAATTGTATTGCTTGGGAGTCCTCCAGAAGATGATGAAGCTTTGTTCATATTCATGTTCATGAAACTGCTCATCATATTCTTTAACTCATTTGTCTGCCGAGACATTGTGGTATCAATTTCCTTTTTAAGCTCAACTCTCATGTTATTGATCTGAGTTTGCATTGCACGTATGTTTGACTCAGTAATTTTCATAAAGTCATTTGGCATGGGAGCTTGAGGAGGTTGTTGATAATTTTGATGATTAGGAGCTTGATATGGTTGGTTGAAATTGTTCCGGTTTTGATTGAAATTTTGAGAGTTATTGAAATTTTGTCCTTGATTCGGAACAAAGCGATTTTGATTGCCATGGTTTTGCACAGGAGGAAAACCAGGTGGTGTCATACCGCTAGGTGCACGGTAGTGAGGATCAGCCTGTGGTCGGTATTGATTGTGGTTTACCGAAGCTACTGGAGCTTGGTAAAAGGAAGCATCGGTTGCTTGACAATCGTAATACGCATGTGGACCACTACAAGTTTCACACACCTTGTTTACGGCTTTGACTGGTTCAGGCTTATGAATTTCGCTTTTGATTTCCTTAACATCCTTAATCATACAACGGATGGCATCCGTTAGAGCAGCTATCGGAGCTGCTAACTCAGAAGAGTTATTGGATGAAGAAGAAGGAGGGTTAGGAGTATTGACTTTGTTGCGAGAAATAGGAACTTTTGATTTTTGCTCGCAAATCTCAATCACATCTTTAGGTCTACGATTCAAGATATTGCCGCCTGCGGCTGCATTCAAGGAATCTTGATCGTTACCGTTCAACCCATTATAAAAGATGTTGACTTGTTGAAGCTCCGTGAATTCATGATGGGGGCATTTCCTGAGGAGATCTTTGAATCTCTCCCATGCCTCTCCAAAGTTTTCATCGAAATTTTGACGAAATCCAGAAATTTCATTCTTAAGATTAGTCGTCTTTGATTGAGGAAAGAAGTAATTGACAAACTTTTGAACAAGATCCTCCCAAGTTTCGATAGATCGAGGGGGTTCTTTTTCCAGCCAAATCCGGGCTGTCCCCTCAAGTGAGAATGGAAAAAGCATCAACTTGATGACTTTTTGGGGTACATCCTTGAAATTGATAGTTGAAGTCAACTTGTTAAACCAACGGATGTGTGCATACGGGTCTTCACGATCAAACCCGTGGAATTGATTTGTAGACACAAGTTGGATCAAATGTGTCTTCAATTCGAAGTGATCAGAATTACTGGTAAAACGATGGCATCTCCATAACCCTCGGTGGGTGCTTGGAGCATTTCCGCCATAGTACGTTCGTCTGCCATATTGTTGCTTGAAATAGTACGAATCTCGGGTTCGACTATTTGGGCAGCACGTCTACGAGAACGTCTTCTTGGAATTTTTTTTCTAGATCACGCAAAGGACTCAATGATCTAGAAGAACGAGTGCGTATGCACTAGAGTGAACTCTAAGGAATCTCAGAGTTAAGAAGAGGAATTATGAAATTGAGGAAAGAAGATTATTTTTGAATTTTATGGTTATACATATATAGAGAAACAAAAGAAAAATATTTTTGTGTTTTATAGGTTTTGAGATGTTTTTGGGTTTTTTGAAAATTTTTATAAGAAAAAT
>BPTQ01000002.1:6513073-6529888 GCA_019973895.1 Chrysanthemum seticuspe | reverse complement strand
GTCGAAAAGAGTTTTTCTCGTACTAAACCTATTCCAATCCCTTCAAAACAACTCCAAAGCTATTCTAATCCTACCATACACCTTCTTAGGGTGTCATGGGTTCCTAGACATCATCAAGACTAATATATAACAAGGGATAAATTATAGGATGACTTTTATATATAAAACTCTAAAAACAATGTAAAAAATGGTATAAATAACCATAAGTCTTGCATGCTAGCTCAAAAATGAAGAAATACATATGAAATGAAAATGAAAGATGTAAAATGAAAGTGATATGCTTACTAGTTACTTTGATGAGGTGATTAGAACAAGGATTAAACCTAAACACCCTAGGTTTTTATTTCAAAACCTAAACAAGAGTGTATACTAGATTGTTTAGAACTTGATTAGAGAAAAGTTTATGAAATCTTTCTTGGTCCCCCTTGGATGGCCGGTTAGCAAGAGAAGAGAGGAAGGAAGAATGAGTTTGATCTTTTTCTTTGCAAAAGTGAAGTGAATGTGTTATAATATAATAAGTAAGAGTTTTGTTAGGAATTAGAAATTCCCGGTATTAAAGAGTCGGTCACCTCAAGTATTTGTATTCGTTAGAAAGCTCGTAGTCGTAGTTATTCTTAGTTAAGTAGTATTTAGTTAAGTAACACCGTGGAGGACGGACGGGTCTTTACCCACTGTATGCCTGATCCACAGCCCGATGTGTGGCGTTTTATGTAAGACTATAAATACTCTCTACCTTTCAAGGTAGAGAGTTGGAGCTCATAATAATATTTTTCACTTTCTCTCACTAAGTTCCCTAAACCTCTAACTTTCTCTCTCTAGAATCCCATCTTATACGCCACCTTGTGCTTATGGTTTGATGTGTATGTGAAAAGTTATATCTTACAATTGGTATCAAGAGCCATGGTTAGATCATATCTTGCACATCTTTGGATTTATAGTGGTTTTTAGGTGGTTTTTGAGTTTGAAAAAGTTTAGTGGTTTTTGCATCATTTGGTTGATCTCTTGTGTTAAAGTTTGAATTTTGTTGGTACTTTTATGTTTAGAATCATCAAAAGTGTTTAGGTTTTCATTTGGTAAGCTTGAATCATCTTGGTTGGGTTGTTTTTGGATTGAAAAGTGATGTTTATATGGTTTTTTCATGCTAGCGACTTAGCTCACGGAATAGTTTCTTGGTAGCGACTTGCTTCACAGTTTTGTAGCGACTTACAGTGTTAAAGCTAGCGAGTTAGATCTAGCGAGTTAAAGTACAAGTAGTGGACTCTCCACTACGGATAGTGACTTGTGGTAGCGACTTGGTCTGTAGCGAGTTGCTCTTTAGCGACTTGCATATCTAGCGACTTGTGTAGCGAATTGCTGCCAAAATTTAGTTAGCGACTTGGTCTGTAGCGAGTTACTTCTTAGCGACTTGCTTTTCTGTTAGCGACTTGGGTTTCTAGCGACTTGGCTTTCTAGCGAATTAATTGGTAGCGACTTAGTGCATTTGTCTCTAGCGACTTAGTGCAATATCATCTAGCGACTTGAGTGATTGTTTACGGTTTTCTCTTGATTTAGTAAAATCCCGTGAAAGAATCTATTTCCCGGTTTAATCATAGAGTTATAAAATCCCGTATAATCTGTTAACATGTCTACCAACGTCCCTACTGTCATCTCCACTGTTGCCGAGGATGTACAAGCAGCTGGCTCAGATACTCGTCCACCCATGCTTGACAGAACTGACTACGATTCTTGGGCTCAACGAATCAGATTGTATTGCCTTGGAAAGGAAAATGGTGTCAACATTCTCAAATCCATTGATGAAGGACCATATCGAGTTGAGACGACTAGAGACATACTAGATACTAATGCAGATGGTACTCCTGTTTACGGAATGGACAGACCTAAGATGTATGATGAGCTTGATGATAAGGATAAAAAGATATTTGATGCAGATATCAGGGCTTCAAATATTGTTCTTCAAGGTCTTCCTAATGACATCTACAAGCTGATCAATCATAACACTGATGCTAAGGCAGTTTGGGATAATGTTAAAATGCTTCTCTCAGGTTCAGAATTGACTATGGAAGACAGAGAATCCCAACTCTATGACGAATTTGAGCACTTCAAGATGAAACCAGATGAGAGTGTCTATGAGTACTATGTGAGATTTCATAAGTTAGTCAATGACATGAGGAACATCAGAATGACTATGCCTAACATTCAGTTGAACTCAAAATTTGTGAACAACATGAATCCCGAATGGCACAAGTTTGTTACCGCTGTGAAGCTCACTAAAGGATTGAAGAATACAAACTATGAGCAACTCTATGCCTTCCTCCTTCAGAATGAGAGACATGCTATGTTTGAAAAATTAATTCTCAATCAGTTCAAAAATAACCAGGGAGAGACAAGCTCATCTAATGACTCTACAGCTTTCTACTCAAACGTCGGAATCACAACCAAAGCATCACAAGTCATACCCTTGGGTAATGGTAATCACAAACTCATTCCTGATCCTATGTACAAACAAGCTGATGCTGATACTCATGTGGGTAGCTTCATTAATCAACTAGCTCTTCTCATCAGTCAAAACATGAATACTCTCCCACAAACCAACAACAACCTCAGAACTGCATCTAACCCACACAATCAAGCCACTGTTAAAGATGGAAGGATCGTGGTGCAACCAGTTCAGGAAAGACAATATGATCAGGGACGAGGTGGTACTGGGAGAGGCTATGTTGGAAACCAGAATCGAGGAAGGAATGGTAACCTAGGTCAAGCTAAGCCAATCAAATGCTATAACTGTGGTGGTGAGGGACACATTGCAAGGAACTGCACATCTCCAAAGCGTCCACAGAATGCTGAATACTTCAGAGATAAGATGCTGCTGGCACAAGCTCAGGACAATGGTGCTGCTTTGAATGAAGAGGAATTGCTGTTTCTTGCTGAGGGCAATGCCAAGACCTATGATGCTGATGTAGATGAGCAGCCTATTCAGGAGATAGGTCACAATCATCAAAATGCCTTTCAAGTCAGTGACTGCGATGCTTACGACTCTGATGTAGATGATGGACCTACTGCACACACAATCTTTATGGCTAGCATTTCTCCAATGGTGTCTCCCAAGGTCTCTTCTTCACCACCAGCTGGGCCATCCCATGACAAGCTAATCTCAGAGGTATTAAAACTATACGATGATGCTGATGTGCAACAGATGCATAACAAAGTACAATCAACTGAAACTATTGAATCAAATATTGAAAATATGGGTAATATCGATATTGTTCCATATGATCAATATGTGAAACAAAGTGAAAGTGAAGTTGTACCAAGTGATGCATCTTCTGCAGTCAATAATGACTATGTTTTTGATGAATACACTGCATGTGCCCCTGATGATTCCGTAATTTCTGAACTAAATGCCTATAAAGAACGTGTTGCTATTTATGAACAACGTGCTAAGTTTGAGTTGACCACTCGTGAGCAGGAAATGGATGACTAAGTAAGTACAGTAATTAGAAAAAGTAAGTTTAGAGAAGAAGTATTGAAACAAGAATTAAATTCCTTGCAAGAAAAACTTTCTAAAACATCTAAACAAAAACAAGAACTTCAAGAAAATGTGAAAATGCTTAAGCAAGAATTTAATGCAAAGGAATCAAAACTCTTGAGAGATTTTTCTAATCTGAAAACTTTGAAAAACAAACTTGAGAACAAGTTGTACATACAAGGAAACACCATTCAGACTGCTCACATGGTCACTAAACATCGAGTCTTAAGCGATAAGCATAGCATTCCCCTTGTTGAGGAACCAAATCCAGAGGTAATTAAAAAGGCTAGAAATGCTCATAAGGTGCTTTATGATGGTAATGAAATTCTTAAGCCTAGGCAGAAACCTAGTTGCGTTGAGTGCACTGAGGAAGATAAGAAATCAGATGAAGTCACTAGGGAAAGGATGAACAAAAAACTAGATGACCTGAAATGCAAAGAGAAAAAAATAATTATCACTCCCCATGACTATAAGAAGGAAAACTGGATTTCCTTGAACATGTTCAAGCCTCAAACATTGCTGACTCCCGAGCAAATTTTCTGGAAAAAGGATTTAGAAAAGCTAAAAGCTGAAAATATTGTTGAAACAAATCCCCCTTTATGGAAAATGCCTAGAGCGACTGAGTATCCTCCTAATACACCAATGCATCTAGTTCCTAGAAAAATTGCCACTAAAAGCAAGACCTTAATTAGTCAATATGTTATATTTCAACTGTTTGTTGATTTTGAGAAAACTTGCAAGAAAAGGATCACACCCACTGGTATAACAGAAGGAGAAAGGGGTTTTGAGCAAATGAAAGAATGTTATTTAACTGAGGTCATGCCTTTCTTTAAACTTCTGAAAGATCACTTTGAAAGTCTTAAAAAAGGATTTGAAACTGATATCAAGGGAATGGAAAAGGAATTTGATGCAATGGTAGCTGAAGTTAGTGATTATGAGCGTGCACTAAAATATAATGAGATTGAGAGGAAGAACTTGCATACATTAAATGAGACTCTTATTACTGAATGTGTTGCTCAAGATATCTTTTTCACTGCTGCAAATTGCTCTATTAATGCTTCCAAATTTCATGAACTATCTGTTGCCCTGAAAGTCTCCCATGATCGTGTCATTGAGCTTGAAAAAACTAATTCTAAACTTATCGAAAAAGTAGAACTGGATGATCACGACACTTTAGTTAAACATTTTTCTAAATTAGAAGTTGAGTATTTTAATTTACAACTAAAATATCAACATCTCAAAGAAAATGTCAAAACTTCAAATATCAAGACATCTTTAGATGCTCCAGAGTTTGATGCAGTTTTCCAAATTAACAAACGTGATGAACAGATTCAAGCTCAGTGCAACACGATCAGAAAGTTGAAAGCCCAGATTTCTCAATTAAAAGGTCAAACGAACAATATGACAGGCTCCCAAATGCCTCCTCCTTTAGATTCTCAGAATTCTCAAACGTTTCATCTTCAAAACTTAGTAAATGCTTTACAAAAGGAAAATGAAAGTTTTCTAGAAGAAAATGAAAAGGTAAAACGTCATTTCAATGAGTTATTTGAATCAATTAAAGTCACTCGGAACAAAAATAACGATCAAATAGCGTCTTTGCAAAAGGAAATTGAGAATCTGAAGAGTCAGGTAAAAGGGAAAATGCCAATGACCAATGGGGAGAATGTTGTATCTAAGGTTCCCTCTTGTAATAAATATGCTTTGTCTGTGACATATGTCCCTCCTCATCTAAGGAACAACAAGCTTGCCATTCAAACATACTTCTCATCCCTTAAGGAGTGCCTAGAATGTCTGCGTGAGATTGTTGAAGAGGATAAGCTAGAGAAACCTCATGATAATGCAATTGGTCATGCATGCTTATATGCCAAACGATCTCAAGAAATCTTAGAATGCTTGATCATAATTTGCCCAAAGTCATTAGGATAGAGAATTAACCCTTTGATTCCATGCTCAATGCCTAAGGCCAAATATGATATGCACTCGATTCCCAATGTTTTGAATGAGAGGCATAGTGTACCATTGAGTAGTTCAGATTCTAGATCTGTCAATGCTAGGAAAGTGAACTCAAATGTGCCTTCTAGGAGTACCATTCTCAGTACCTCTAGTGTTAAGAAAGTGAACCTTAGTGCACCTGCATGTAGTTCAGATCCCAGCACATCTAAACAGGTGGTGCAAAGAGTAGTAAAACAAACTAATGTTCCTATTCCCTCTACAGGAGTAATCAGTGACATTAAAGGGAGCAGGTCAAAGTCTCAAGACAATACAAGGAATGATAGGACCTCGCAAGCTACGAATGTGCACTGGAAAAGAGTAGAAGAACAATCTAGGAACTTTAAGTTTGAATCGAATAAAACGAATCGTGTTGATTCTAGTATTTGCCATAGGCGTACTGTAATTAATTCGAATTCTGATACTATTTGCAAACCTTGTACTGATGACTGCTTGAATTCTGTTTCTAATCATGAATGTGATGTTAATGTTCTGCCTAATGATGCTAATTGTCCATATAATATTGTTAATGCTAATATTCATGCTAGAAGGGCTAAAAGGCAAAAGCGAATGAAGGTTAGAAAACAATGGAAACCCACAGGAAGAACATTCAGCAGAATAGGCTTTTATTGGATACCTGTTGGTCATAAGACTAATCAGATAATGCCCACTAGAAAATGGATGCCTACTGGTAGAACTATTCCCTTAAGAAGTGGTCACACTGTAAACAGGGCTAATACAGACACTAGTATTGCATCTATTCACAATGATTCCATTACCTCACTTTCTGATATGAATGCTTCTATTTCTGATGTGGGTGTTCCAAACATTGTTACTAACCAAATGGAACCCATTCTTGCATGGGGATCCCAATTATCCAGTTATCCATTTTTGTCTGTGTTCAACTGCAGATCTTTCAAATCGTTCTGTGGTACCTGGACTCAGGCTGTTCCAAGCATATGACTGGAGACCGGTCGCGGCTCATGAACTTCGTGAGCAAATTCCTCGGGACTGTTAGATTTGGTAATGATCATTTCGGTGCTATTATGGGTTATGGTGATTATGTTGTTGGTGATAGTGTCATCTCGAGAGTCTACTATGTTGAAGGTTTGGGTCATAATCTGTTCTCTGTTGGTCAATTCTGTGACTCTGATCTAGAAGTTGCCTTCAGAAAACATACCTGCTTTGTTAGAGATCTTAATGGTAAGGAACTGTTAAAAGGAACTCGTGGGTCAAACCTTTACACCATCTCTATCGATGACATGATGAGGGCTTCTCCAATCTGCTTGTTATCAAAGGCTTCAAAAACAAAGTCATGGTTATGGCACCGTCGTCTCAATCACTTGAACTTCGGCACCATCAACGATCTTTCCAGAAAGGACTTAGTTGTAGGTTTACCTAGACTAAAGTATGAAAAGGATCATCTTTGTTCAGCATGTCAATTGGGAAAAAGCAAGAAATATGCCCATAAACCCAAACCTACTAACTCTGTCACAGAAGTTCTTCATATGATTCATATGGATTTATGTGGACCAATGAGGGTACAAAATATCTTTGGGAAGAAATATGTGTTAGTTGTGGTTGATGATTACTCTAGATTCACCTGGGTCAAGTTCTTAAGGACAAAGGATGAGACTCCTGATATCATCATCAAACTCATCAAACAGCTGCAGGTTCGACTTAACAAAACCGTCAGAATTGTCAGAACAGACAATGGAACTGAGTTTGTCAACAAACAACTTAATGAATTCTATGAAAGCGTTGGAATCAGTCATCAAAGAAGTGTTCCACGAACTCCACAACAGAACGGTGTAGTTGAAAGACGAAATCGGACTCTGGTTGAAGCCGCTAGAACAATGTTGATTTACTCAAAGGTTCCAATGTTTCTCTGGGCTGAAGCAATCGCCACTGCATGCTATACAAAAAATCGTTCCCTAATCCACACTGTACATGGAAAAACTCCATATGAACTTGTCCACAACAGAAAACCTAATCTCTCTTTCCTTCGTGTGTTTGGTGCATTGTGCTATCCAACTAATGAGGGTCAAGACTTAGGGAAACTTAGGGCTAAAGCTGACATTGGAGTATTTGTAGGATACGCACCAAACAAAAAGGGATACCGAATCTACAACAAAAGAACCCGAAATATCATGGAAACCATTCACGTTTCGTTTGATGAGCTGACCGGTCAAATGGCTCCTGGACACTCCAGTTCAGGACCCGCACTTCAAGACAGTCCCATTGGTTCATCTCTTGTTCTAAACTCTACTCAAGAAACTCCATATGTACCTCCATCTGAAGATGATGTAAAGAAATTGTTTGATCCTATGTTTGATGAACTGTATGATTCAAATACTAATGAGGTGGTGATTCCCATAACAGAGGATGCTCATATTCCAGTAAATGAAGTCAATCCCTCAGTCTCAATATCTTTAAGTCATGAAGCACCCGCTGCTGATCCTTCAGTCTCATCAACAAATCATCATTCTTCAAATGTACATCATGGAAATGTTTCTGGCATCAATGATGAAGTTAATCCCTTTGCTACTCCTGAAGATGCTCCATTTGAAAACATATTTGCTACTCCTGAATCATCATCAGAACCATCTTCTTCAGGAGACATCGACTCAGCTACCTCAGTTCCTCAACAACTGCCACATGAACACCTAAGAAAATGGACTCGCGATCACCCCTTAGACAACATCATTGGAAATCCCTCTCGTCCTGTATCAACACGGAAACAACTCGCAACCGATGCCTTATGGTGCTTCTTCAACTCCGTACTATCTAAGATCGAACCAAAAGATGTTAAAACTGCCATGAATGAAGATAGCTGGTTCAATGCCATGCAAGATGAAATTCACGAGTTTGATCGTCTTGATGTATGGGAGTTAGTACCTGCTCCAGACTGTGCTATGATTATAGCCCTTAAATGGATCTTCAAAGTGAAACTTGATGAGCATGGTGATGTGTTGAAGAACAAGGCTCGATTAGTTGCTAAAGGAAATCGTCAAGAGGAGGGTATAGACTTTGAAGAATCTTTTGCTCCAGTTGCTCGAATCGAGGCAATCAGAATCTTTCTGGCTAATGCTGCAAGTAAGAACATGGTGGTTTATCAGATGGATGTAAAGACGGCATTTCTGAACGGAGATCTTAAAGAAGTCGTCTACGTCAGCCAACCTGAAGGATTTGTGAATCAAGAGCATCCTACTCACGTTTATTGTTTGAAGAAGGCTCTTTACGGTTTAAAGCAAGCTCCAAGGGCATGGTATGATACACTGTCAAAGTTTCTTCTATCAACCGGATTCAGCAAAGGAGCAGTTGATCCTACATTGTTCACCAGGAAGTCAGGCAAACATTTAACTCATGTTCAAATTTATGTTGATGATATTATTTTTGCCTCGACTGACCCAATGGAATGTGATCGTTTTTCTAATGAAATGAGTTCAAAATTTCAAATGTCAATGATGGGACAAATGTCATTTTTCTTGGGATTACAAATTTCACAAAGTCCCAGAGGCATTTTCATAAATCAATCTAAATATGCAACTGAGATCTTAAAGAAATTTGGATTTGATTCAAGTGACCCTGTTGACACCCCCATGATTGATCGAACCAAACTAGATGAGGACCACTCAGGGATCATGATTGACCAAACGAAATATCGTAGTATGATTGGATCCCTGATGTATCTCACAGCTAGTAGACCAGACATCTTGTTCGCTGTTTGCATGTGTGCTAGATACCAGGCTAAGCCTACTAAAAAGCACCTTGAAGCAGTTAAACGGGTCTTTTGGTATCTCCAAGGAACCATCAATATGGGACTATGGTACCCGAAGGACACCGGTATGTCACTAACGGCCTATGCAGATGCTGATCATGCAGGTTGTCAAGATACACGTCGAAGTACATCTGGAGGTGCTCAGTTTTTGGGTGATAAGCTTGTGAGCTGGTCTTCAAAGAAGCAAATGAGTACTTCTATTTCCTCTACAGAGGCTGAATACATAGCCATGTCATCTTGTTGTGCTCAAATCTTATGGATGAGATCTCAATTATCTGACTATGGCTTTGAATTCAACAAAATCCCTCTGTACTGTGATAATAAAAGTGCTATTGCTCTCTCATGCAACAACGTTCAACACTCAAGAGCAAAGCATATCGACATTCGACATCATTTCATCAGGGAACAAGTGGAAAAAGGTGTGGTGGAACTATATTTTGTGAGGACTGAATATCAGTTAGCGGACATCTTCACCAAAGCTCTTCCAAGAGAACGTTTTGAGTTTATTCTTCCACGTCTTGGCTTGAAAAGCCTTCAACCTGAAACACTCAAACGTCTTCAGGAGGAAGACGAGGAGTAAAGGTCTATCTTCATCTATCTCTTGTAAATATTTATTTGAAAAACAAAATACAAAATTATAAAACTTTCAAAATCCATAAAAATTTGAAAAATTCGAAAAATCTTCAAAAAATATTGTCATTTTGTCACGTTTTTCTTTCTGATTCGATAATATCTACGGTCTTTGTGCTGTCACTCAAAGAATGACACAGGACTTTAGATGTTGTTCGAATTCTTTAAAAAAAAAAAAAAAAAAAAAAAAAAAAATCAAAAAAAAAAAAAAAAAAAAAAAAATTTTGGGAGAAAGAGAAACAATGGTTTATTGTCATCTTCAGGCAATAACCCGGTTTTAAAAGAAAGAACAGAGCCATGTTTTATCATGTTTTCAAAACTCCATGCTCTGATTCTATAAACTTGCATCTGCTGAAAACTAAATGCTTTGAAAAATAACTCGATCTCTATTATTGATAATCATCAGGACTTATTTGTCAAAATATCTATCTCTCAATCAACAACCTATGTCTTTGATTGAGGGGGAGAATGACTTCAATTAAATTAAAAAGTTATTTGGCATTAAATCGTTTTCAAAAGAATTAACATGCATGTTTTATCAATGGAGTTTAAAGTCTTAAAATCCGATCCTTATCAGTTCAAACGCTTTCATAATCAAGTCACATTTACCCTTAAAAGCTTTCAAAATCATTTTAAATCAATAAGAGATCACAAATCTCAAATGATTTGATAATTGTGATCGGGGGAGAATGTGTGATTTAAACTGATAATTAGGTAAATGGTTTTATAAGGATGTACATGCTATCCTGCCCACATGTGACAAACGATTTCAAGATTTCCATGCACATGTTGAGGGGGAGCATCTATCTTAAACCTATGATTTGAAACGTGATCATTTATCCCAATGTGCAGGTTCCCTCTAGTATGTGCAAAACTCTTTTCAAACCTCGAGGCACATATTGAGGGGGAGCAATCTTATGGAAACCTCATCCTTCCTAGAAATGTAAGGAAGTGATGGTGATATCTTTTAGAAAATGGTAATCAAAGAAGTTAATTCTTTCTCTTGCCTCCGTGTGCAAAACATTTTTCAAATACTTGATGCACATGTTGAGGGGGAGTTCTCGTTCTAAAAATATCAAAAACAATTTAGGTACAAAATGCTTTGATAATATATCACAAGTATCTGAATTGATTTTCAAATGGTTTTCAATTGGATCCAATGGCAGATGAACAATACCAAATAGACCGACCAACTTTACTTTATGTACGGTGATATAAGGATGATAAGGTTAGGTATTGGTTCCCATGATCCGCCAGAACCGGAGGGATCTACCCAGGGACAATCCACTAGTTAGTGTAGAAGTCCTTAGGTATGATGATAAAAGGAGAAAAATGAGATATGGGAAGAGTGCGGACTAAGACTGAGCTAGTACTGGAATAAACCCAACAAGGTTCTAGCTATGAAGTCTCGGTAAGCACTGAAGGGGTTGAAGAATTAAAAAGAATTGAATGAGAAAAGGGTGAAAACAAATAGCCCTCCATTTATTCAACCTTAGGGCAGAAACCGGGTTCACTTCATATGCTACTGATGGTAACATCGGTATTGAAGACAAGACGTCATGGACCCAGTGACGCACTGCACTTCAACTTTCCAAACCACTCAAGTTCCTCTTAAAAGGACTTGTTTCATTCTCACGGGGAACCGACATTATCTATCGACTTTCTCTTAGAGATTGTTGATATTGAAGAAGGAGACCCTCTCCCTAGTCTCCGGCACAGGATCCAAATATGCACAAATTGAGTCTAGAGCCACGAGATCATCAATAAATCTCATTAGGACACTTTCAATGAAAACTCTCTGTTTCACACAATGTGGAAAGAGAGATTATATCTTGAGTCCTACGCATTATCCTTGTGGTATTGCCAGAACATCTAAGTGATGTGTTTACACTATCACAATGAAGATGGAAAGCCTTCTGGAGTCAACATCAAACAAGCTCCTGGTAGGTGGCATGTGAGATCTATTATATGGATCAATCATGTGACAACTGAACAGAAACAATGGGGCGATTCAATTTCTTGAATCAATCCTGGTTCAGGTTAGGGATTGACGGATACCTTTGAAAAACCGATCTTTGTGCTTAACAAACTTTTCTTTTGCACATCGACCGTGTACTCATTCTTCAAACCAAAAGGTGTTTTATGATTGATAATTGATTTTCATTAAAACCTTCGCTGTATTGCAAAAACAATTTCTATTGAGCAATACTCGATTGTTTTTCAAATATCTTTTCATCAATCAGTGGACTTAAATTCGCTGGTTCACTCACTCGGTGTTGTCTTCTTTGAGACGTTCCGGTTTGAGAACAGCTAGAGCTGCTGCGAAACCCTGTCAAGGAAATTCTTCGGAATTATACCTGATCACAGGCAGTACTTGTACTGATCAACGGGGAACCGTGGGCCGTGTACCTCAATTCAACGAAAGTGATCAAAGACACTTTCATGCGATTTATTGCTAACTGTTGTATGCAGGTACGCCCGACGTTTGCAGCTGATCAGAATGAAGCGGTCAATCCATAGCCGCATGCTCACTTAACACATTCAACTCAAAAGAAATCATGATTAGTGCATCAATGACTCTGATATTTTCACTCCATGCTTCTGCTACGCTGCTGCCAATATCATGATTCAACAAATGCTTCCGCTACTCTGATAAGAAGATTTCATGATCCAGAATGTGAGCATGTCGGTCCTTAAGTCACAACATCACCTAATACCAACACCACAAAGGATGTCACAGAGATTATTGATAGAGGATGATCTCAAATGATGGCTCAAAATTATTATCACGTGGATCAGTGAAAGACCTCCACTCAAAGTAACCAAACATGCAATGTGATGAATCAATGACTACGAGCTTAGGAGCAAAGGACTACATCAAGAATGCAAGATCAATTGTTAATGTATTATCTATTTGTATTCAATGTAATTTTGGTACATGATTGAGGTGACCTCCCTTAGGGGGAGATTGTTAGGAATTAGAAATTCCCGGTATTAAAGAGTCGGTCACCTCAAGTATTTGTATTCGTTAGAAAGCTCGTAGTCGTAGTTATTCTTAGTTAAGTAGTATTTAGTTAAGTAACACTGTGGAGGACGGACGGGTCTTTACCCACTGTATGCCTGATCCACAGCCCGATGTGTGGCGTTTTATGTAAGACTATAAATACTCTCTACCTTTCAAGGTAGAGAGTTGGAGCTCATAATAATATTTTTCACTTTCTCTCACTAAGTTCCCTAAACCTCTAACTTTCTCTCTCTAGAATCCCATCTTATACGCCACCTTGTGCTTATGGTTTGATGTGTATGTGAAAAGTTATATCTTACAAGTTTGAAAATATCACAAGACAAGATCCTTATTTTTAGGGGAGTTGATGAGTTAGCTAGTTTATTTATTTATTTATTTATTTATTTATTTTTTTTTAAAAGTGTGTAATGTAAATGTGTAAGTTAAAGAAATTAAGTAAAGGGTAAAGTGTAACTTTTATATACATTAGTGTATTTAAGGTAGTTTTAGCTAAAAGTAATTTTTTTAATAGATCCAAGTAAAGTATATTGAGATCATAAAAATTGTAAAAATACATTTCTTGTAAAATTTGAGTGATATAATAATTATCGTGTAGTTTTTAAGAAAAGTGTCGTAATAATATAAATTTAACGATTTATATACAAAATAGATTTAAAACACTAGGTAAACTAAAAATATTATTTTTATAAACTAAATGTAAGTATAAAAATATATCGGGATCATTTTTGGAAGTAGCGGATTAAATGTTCAAAATAATAATTTACGCGATAGCGTTTATTTAATATAAAATTTACGCGTTTAAGGTGAAATTAAAAATCATGAATGAACTAACATGATGCAAATGATGTTAATGAAATGTAGACTAAACTTAGTCTATATGAAATGTCCGTGATGATATGATCATGAATTCGCCGCTAAACCATTAAGGTTACGCGAATTTGGAACACGCAAACCTAGTTTACGATAAATGATGAAATTGTAAAACATGAATTGTTTTGAGAAATGACCTGAAATTGCGAGTTGTCACATTCGCCCATGCAAAAAGGAATTCAGTCCCTGAATTCAGTTCGTGTTAGTCTATCGAATTTTTGAGTTTGTGATGAATATCGAGGAGAGAAGACATGGAGAAGTGTCGTTACGGTTATCGATGATTGAGAGCGTATAAAACATAGTATTGGATGAATCTCCCATGAGTAACACCTTGACTTTGGAATATGTGATAATTTTGCTTGCACTAAGATTTATAAATAACTGCTCCCAACATAACATGATCCCTCCAGAATTAGACATAGTTAGCTAGGCTATGTATAATTAAGGAACGATAAGGTGACGTTCGGTTTAGTTGTTATAACTCTCAATGTTTACAAAGATTTAAACCATGTCGTTAAAATGATAGTTAAGGTAAAAGGAATTAAAATTCTCGTGAGTAATAACAAATCGAAAGAAAATAAAGTACGATAGATGAGAATATTTTACAACGAGTGGTTTATCAAAAGTAGTACATCTTAAGTTATAAAGATTCGGATACGATGGAAAACATAAACTTAGTACGACATAGTACATAAGGAGAAATATGACTGTTAGTTTCCGAACTTCTTTAGTCTTCCGCGTCGTTGATACCTTGACGAGCTTCTCCTCCTCCTAACATGTATGCATTCCCATGAGCACCTTCAACTGGTTGACCTTGGTTTTGAGGACATTGATTCCGATAGTGTCCTTGTTCCCCACATCCGTAGCATGTGACTACGGCTTTACGTTTACAATCCCTGGCTAGATGTCCTGGTTTTTGGCACTTGTGGCACTTGGCAGGGCAAGGACCCGAGTGGTGAAAATTACATCGGTTACATAGTGGGTGTGTTCCAGCATAACCTCTGCCTCCCATTGGTGCAGCGACATAAACCATTCCAGCTTCTTGCCTTCTATTTTGTTGTTGATGATGGTTAGTGTTGCGGTTTTGGTTGTTGTTGTTATAACCTCCTTGGTCGTTTTCCCATTTCCTTTTGTTGTTGTTGATTTGGTTATCGTCGTTGTTGTTGTTGTTTTGGTTATTGTGGTAGTTGGTGCGGTTGTTGGTATTGTTGTTACGGTTGGTGTTGGTGATGTTGCCCCTCTTTACTACTTGTGCCATGAGCTTTTGAGACACTCGAATAGATTCCTCAATCGTTTGCGGATCAAAGGAAGTCACATCACCTTGAATAATCTCGGGAAGTCCTTCAATGAAAGCCTCCAGTAGCTTCTCATTATCCAAAACCATAGATGGGCATAACACGGCCAATTCTTGAAACCTTCGAATGTAAGTATCAATGTCATACCCAATAGTTACAAACTCATAGAATTCGGTCTCCAACTTCTTCACCTCCGTACGCGGACAAAACTTCTTTGTTACCAAACCTTTGAATTGCTCCCAAGTGAGCTTGAAAGCATTTTCCATTCCCATCGGCTGAGCATAAGAGTTCCACCACGACAACGCTCCATCAAGTAGTGTACTCGTAGCAAACTTGACCTTACTATCATCCGGGCAATTACATAACAAAAATACGGACTCCAATTTCTCGAACCATCGAACCATGGCAGTGACTCCTTCGGTACCTCTAAACTTCGTGGGATCTCCACTTTTGAAATCCTTATACGAACAGCTTTTAACTCCGGACCCTCCTGCATTTCCTGCAGCAGCAGCAAGCCTAGCGGCTTCGGCTTCCCTCGTAATTCTAGTGGCTTCGGCAGTAGCCGCGGCCTCAGCAGCAGCAGCAACCACTGTTTCCCTTTCAATCCTTAGAGCATCGGCTATGCTATCCCTTACCAACTTTTGAATAGCCGCTTGTGTCAATTCGGGTGTAGCTTTCTTCGGCGCCATATCTTCTTCAAAATAAAAGGAAAGGTGAGATGTAGCAAAGTCCGATATTAATAATAAGCGCTCTAAAGAGATGTGATAAGAGATGATAAGTTTGAGGTTATTTTTCAAAATGATCGATGGGTTCCGAAAAGGTGGGTTATGAGGTGTTGTAAGTGCTTCAAATGTATGATGGTTTAGTGACTTAGTGTGTTAGTAACGTGTAACTCGACATGTTAGTGATGATATAAAGGAATGAGAGTGACTTTGCCGTACTTAAAGGTTTATCTCGGCATTCGACGTTATCGGTGATGAGTCAATTGATGTAAAAATTGTGATAGGGAATGACAAGGAATTCTCCACATTAGAGTATGAAGAAAGAATAATGGAATGGGCATTTAAAGGCATCCATGTGACAATTCGATATGAAATGAAAGTAAATAACTCAAAAAATGTACGTATAAACCGCATGTAAAGTGAACATGCACTTATGATGAAATGATGAGATGCTATGATAATGTAGTTATAGTCTAGGGTCAATGATGCAACCTAGTTCTCTATAACCGAAGCTCTGATGCCAATCTGTCACACCCCCAAATTACCTGTTTTGCAGCAGAATGGAATTCCTGGGGATTGACTGTCATAGCATCACAATCACAGTTATATTGAACGACCTAAAGTGTCGTTTGGAAAATACATCGTTTGATTTAATAAAACAATCAGAGTTTACAAAGTATAGGTCCCAAATGAAAATCAACTTGTGCGGAAATAATTTTGTTACAAGCCAAACGATGTTCTAAAGTTCATAAAACCCAAGTGAGACTCGTCGTCACCGCGACTCTATGATGTGTCCAAATGCATGCCATGAATTGAATGCCTTAGATACCTGAGATAAAACATGCTTAAAAAGGTCAACACAAAGGTCGAGTGAAATCCATAGGTTTAATTAATTCGTTTGAACACAATAATCGTAGTGTGAGTTAAATTGATTCACACTCATCGTTGAAAACAAAACAGTATTTATTTCACTAAGT
>BPTQ01000002.1:6495563-6510537 GCA_019973895.1 Chrysanthemum seticuspe | reverse complement strand
AATATTGTACATTATCGAAGACCTTTTTATCTAAGTACTAGAGATTTTTATAATATTCGAGTAAGCAATTAATATATGCGAAAAATCCCAAAATCCAAAGTTTATTAAAGTATGCTGTATATTTAGTACGTACCGATTAAAAATACACAATATATGCTGAATATCCTGACTTAATTTGTAATCTTTGTATGGGAACTACTCGAACTTAGCAACCTTGTTTTCTTCGTGTTTTGGAGAGAAACAGCTTTGGGATTAAGAGAGTTTTTGAGTGTTGCTAGTGGTGTCGTTGAGACCTTGAGTTTGTGATAAAAAGGGTGGAAGATATGGAACTTAGAGCAGGTTCTTTTTACCAGAGTTCGAGACCTTTGATCTTCAGCTTAACAACTCCCAAAAATCCAGCCAAACCACTTTTAGCCAATAATCCCTAATATCCTTGGCTTATAAACATATATATGAACTCGATAATAAAAAGAACACCCGAAATATTACGTATTCGACTTCTAGTTTCCAGAGCTTGAGACCATTTTTCTTGGACGAGATTCAAGGTATAGAAGGTGGGAAAAATAGTGTTTGAGTTCCAGAGTTGCTGTGGTGATCGTTGTGAGTTTTTGAGAGAATTAGGGTTTCGACAAAGAGAGGTTTTGTGCTTCTTTTGTTCCAACGATTCAAGCTCATCAAGGGTATGTTTCTAATGTTTAATTCAGTCCTATAAGTCGTATATAACACATAAAAATTAGCCATGCATGATTTATATGTCGTATGAAATTATTTGAAACCTAAAACCCTAAAAAGCGTATATAATTAACGAATGAGCTTATAATATTTTTAGAGATCATGAATCTATTTTTCCAGAAGCTATTACATGTTATAAGACCTGAATAAAATGCATAATCATGAATTCGAAGCTTTTGTGAATTGTCTTGGGTTTTTCTTGATTCGAAACGCATAAAAAGGAAAAGATTTAAAAGGGGCGATTAGGGTTTTGTATAAACTAGGGTTTCCTTATAATCATGGAAGGTAATTAATGAAGTAGTAATGATAAGCTAATGATTGGTGTAACCTAGGTTTAGGGCTTGTACTTGAATTTTACATTATTCGGTTTTTACATAAAAAGTTGGGTTGGTTTTGTAAATATTGAAACTTAAAGGTTATTTTTGCAAAACAGTAAAAGACATGTACTAAACGTATAAAATAAGTGTGGGGGTTAAACGTGTGATTTTGGATATTTAGAGGGCTATTCAAATTATATTTAACTAAAAGGGTATGTTTTGTAAATTCTAAAACCTTTGGGCTAGAAGTGTAAAATCTGATAATATAGGGTTAGTACGTATAATTAAAGATGTTAAAGGTGCAACATGTAATTTTGGGTAACTATGGGTAAACATGTGTAAATGAATTTCGTAAGGACATGCGTGAGTTTGAGTTAATTTCCGTTTGAGTTTTCATACGTTTTAGGTCAAAGTGGAAATCATTAAAAGAAGTAATATGTGAAATTAATGCGTATTAAGTAATATTAAAAGTATGGAAACCCTAGAACCTAAATAGGAAGTTGGTGAATTAATGAAGAATACCCTAAAATGTTGTGATTTCGTCTGTCACTAAAAATGGGAATAATCTGACAACCCTAAAAGTATTAATGAGATTAATCCGTTATACTAATAAGTATTAAATAAATCATAATCCGTGTAGATTCGTTGGAGGAGACGCGACTTTACATCTTCGTATTCGTTCATTCGTTACTTTTCTCTCAATTGCTTTAAGGTACGGATATTCTGACCTTTTCAGTAAAGGTCCCTCATGTTTCCCTTCTTTGTCATTCTCTTATGCTTATTAGGATTTCCTATGCCATTGCTATGAACCCTTTTCTGAATGTTTGATCTGTTACTTGTCTGAACTTATGATCTAGTGAACTATGCAATATCTGATGTGAACTTTGTGTTAGGAAGACTTTGATATGTGTAATTGATGAACTGATAAGGTTTTAAAAGGTACCTTTTTGAGGGGTCATTTAAGCCCTTATTCGATCACTTTTGTATCCGTTATTGCTTAATATCGTTCCTTTTCACTTTTTAGGTCTCTTGAAGGCAAAATGCTGGAATGATGCTTATTTGGACGAAAAGGCGCGAATATACGAAGAAAATGGCCAAAGTCAGAATCGAGACCCTCAAAGCTGCTGAAACATAAGGCGACGGCGTCACTGCATATCTGCGACGCCGTCGGGAAGGAATTTTGCGACGGCTCAGAAGAAAAATTGCATGTTTTCAAGGGACGACGTCAGGTTCTAAAGGAATAGGCCGTCGCTACTCAGACGGCCTAGATGCAGCCAAGACGGCGTCAGAGCTGAAGGGGATGGCGTCACAGTAATAAGGTGACGCCGTCGCAAGGTTTACGTGGCCAAGACGAAACCCTAATGACGGCGACACGACGGCGTCACGAACCATAAGGTGACGCCGTCGCAGATGTAATCTTATATATAGAATCCGAATTTTTCAGTTTTTGTGTGTAGTCTTTTGGAGTAAAAACCTAAAACCGAACCAAGGCTTTCTTGTGCAGTATTTTAGGGTTCTAAACCCTATTATACATCAAGATAAGTATTTACTTCATTAATTTAATTATGTCTTTGATTATTTGTGTGTATGCTTGCATGTTCTCCATGTCCGGCTAATTTATTTGTGTGTTTGCTTAGGGAATATGAAACTTAATTATTGAATATTGATTGGTTGATACTTATCTTAGTTGACTAATGATCTAGAGTGCGCTAGATTATTCGTTGTGTACTTAATGCTTGACATTTCTTTGTGAACTTTAGAATATAATTATCTAGGTAATTGTAGGATAAAGTATTCAAGGACAACCGTAGAGTAGGCGTCTATAAATCACTAGAGGATTTGTAAACAAGACCCTTTGGTAATTTCAAAGAGTTAGGGAAATAAGCACGCCCTATAGCCTTAGAATCACAACGCAACTAGGAATAAGGACGTGACAAATCAACCATCAATAGGAGATAATTAAGGAGTAGTAAAACCTAAGTAAACACATCTTTAAACTATCATACGAGTACACATCAATTAGACATAGACTATCACAACCTTAGCTTAGATAATTAGATAATAGTAGAGTAATCGGTAGAAATACCAACCCCCCCAAATCCAATACCCGAGATTCGTACCTTTTCATTTTCTAAAAAAAAACATAAAAAGATAAAAAAAAAAATCTTCCTCAACCTCAATCTTAGCGTAGTAACTTCTCACTAGCATTCCTATTCCCCTAGAGAACGATATCAATACCCGTGGCTTACCCTAATTACTACACTACAACGATTAGGTTCACTGCCTAGGGTGTTATAAAACTTGCTCGAAGAAAAGGAAGTTTCCTTGACCCCGAACGACGCGTGTAGCGTTATCAAGTTTTTGGCGCCGCTGCCGGGGAATAGAATAGCTAGTTAGTAGTCCACCTCGTTTAGGTTTCTTTGCTTGATTCCTATCAAGTAAATTTTTCTCATTTTTTAGCTTTCTCTTAGTCTATCCCCCTTCTTCGTGACCTTTGTTCGTAATCCCATCACTTTTCACCATGGAAGGTGATAACCAACCACCAAACTATACTTCACCACAAAACAAATACCCACTGCTTGACCCAGCCTCTGCTAACCAACTTCGAGCCCGTATCATGAGCGAAATCGGAGAGCTTAGGAAATTAAATATGATAATTGAAAATACACTCAAAGAAGTCCTTAAGGAATCGGATCGCCCTTTAGATAGTGATTTGACCACAAGTGATTCGGATGATGATCTTGAGGAAGGAGATTATAAGGTATTAGAAATTATGGAGGGTGACAAGGAGGAGGAAGAACTTAGGGGGTACTTTGACTCATACCCTAAAGGAAAAGAAACCGCCTATCACCATAACGTGGTTAATTTTCCAAGACCACCCTTCGAGCCCCGCATAAGGAGGGGAGACCCTAAAAACATCAAGGTACCGTGTATGATTGGATACTTATATAGGGATCACACCTACATTGACTATAAGGCACCCATGAATGTAATGTCTAGGCTCTATTATAATTGGATCATGAGCAAAAAGCTAGAGCCTATGAGGGACCCCTTTCGCCCTAGGAAAGCAAGTAACTATGTGGGGAGGATTAAGGGATTACATGTGTTCATAGGTAACTTCACATATAGGTGTGATTTCATGATTTTGGAAAACGTTAAGGGCATCATTGATGGGTTTTTAGGAGATGTAATCCTTGGGAAACCATTTATAGAAGAGTCTAAGATGGTTTATGATAAAGAGGCAGGGATAATTGAGTTCTCAAATGAAGCCCAGAGTGTTAAATATATAATGCCCCATAAAAATAAGAATTATGAGGGCATGGATGATTTAGATGTAGATAACATTCCGGCATTCGAGGTTGATTGGAAAAACAAAGTCTACTACACTGCTTGTCTTGAACTGGGGCCTGAATATATTCGTGATGAGAGAAGAGTTAAAGAGATCGAATGGGCCCTTAAGATTAAGAAAACGTAGGGGTAGGACTACGAGTCTAGCTACAAGACTCTTAAATAAAGAAAAGCGCTTCGTGGGAGGCAACCCATGCTTAATTGTTTGCTTGTTAGTGTCATATATCTTTTATTAATTGTTTGTCCTCATGTTTGAAATTGTAAAAATGCTTTATTTTGTTTTTAACCTCGTCTTAATTACATATAAAGGTATTTTACATAAAGGATAAGTGTAGGGAGGATTACACACGTTTTCATAAGAAACGTGAACATGAGAATAACAATTAACTAAAAGATATATATGTTTGTTTGTTCGAGTCAAATGCTTGTATCGAGTCATAATGGATGTTTTTGCAGAAGTTTTTCCAGATTCTAAAGATGTAAATTTTCCAGAATTTTTTCCAGAAAATCGCAGACCAGTTTTTGTCAGGATAACCTGACGGCGTCAGGATTGCAACCTGACGGCGTCAGGAAGGAATAAAAACATCAGCTTATTTTTTTCTCGTTTTCTGAGCTACTTGTAAAATTTTGGAATTTTCCAGATCTTAACTTTCAAAACAAATTCTGTAAACATCCATTCCACAAGCATTATATCCTAGTTTAAATCGAGTCTTATGTATATTATTACCGCCGATTTTACGCGAAGGTTTCGTTTGTTTTCTTCTAGTGTGCAGGTTTAGTTTATCAAGAAGAAATTACACAAGTTTGGAAGGAGCCTTTCACGCAAAAAACTCTTCTTGGAAAAGATTTAACCACCACTTTTTACGGATCCTACCGAGCTAATCAGGGGAGTATTAGTTTCTTTCGTTTTTAATTACCTTCTATTATCATAACTTTGATACTTTCGGGGAACATTGGGGACAATGTTCAGTTTAAGTGTAGGGAGGGAAAATAAACGGGAACTTTGAAACTATGCTTACCCTTGACTGTTTGCTTTGTCCAAGTGTATTTGTGTAATAAACCATGAGAAAATGTAGGTTAGGGTAATTTTAGCCAAATTTAAAATTTTTTCATGACGTATAAGAGTGGGCCATTAGTCTTAACAAAAGCGTCTCATGGATAGGAAGTTGCATGACTAGCACAAAAACCCTTTACCACCTAAATTCCACCCAAAATGTGAGGATCGCCCTTAGATTAGTAGGAATTAAAGCATTCATCTTTAATGCTTAGAGTGTGAACCGGTAGTATATTTGATTCTAGAACTTGTTTTGTGATGCATTCCGAGATCGCTAGTGAGACTACACTTGTGTAGTTAGGAATAACTAAATGATAAGAGGCATTAGGATAAACCCTTGTTTGATACCTGTAATATAATTACTTCTTCCATATCGGTTGAGTAATTCCCCCATACCCTTTGCGTTGTACTCATCTTTAGTACACGATACCCCTAGTTAACCCCTCAGAGCCTATCCTTTTCGCGGTTCTCGTGATGTTTCGGTTTTTCCGGAATATCAATGAAGAGCATTTTTTACACCCCACCCCCAAATATACACCCAAATCGCCTTAGCCTACCCTTTATTGCACTCACTTTTAGTGCAAATTTATGTTATCACCCAAAACCCTTAGTTCAATTATCTGGTTGCTTGCATGAGTTGCTAAGTCGAGTCATATCCCTTGTATACAGTTTTGGGATGATTGGGATTCATGGGAAAAGTTAAAGTTTATGAAACATAGGAAAGAGAACGTTAAACTCAAATTCCCTTTGTTTGCATAATAATGTACTCCAAGTGTTTTGATCTTTTCAATTCGGGTCAAATTAGTGTTAGAGTAATAAAAACTCAAGTGTAGGGATGTGTCTATAAATCCCTATCATTTTGATGTACCGTAGAGGATGGTAGAGTAAAAGTGTATGCAAAATCGAAAAAAAATTATAAAACCATACGGGCTACCATCCTACATCTATCTTTTAAATTATGTTTGTTTATTTCGTTTCCTAGAGTTTTAGAGTGTCGAGTCTTGGCTTAGCAACGCCATTCTTCGTATACTTGCAACATAGAGATTTTTGACTATCCACCAATATATAGCCTATCCCACCAAACCCTTATTTCCCTACCGTAAGCCTAACGTTACAACCCTTTAAAGACCTCTTTGATAGTCTTTCCTAGGTGCTTACGCCAAAGCGATGAAGGTTTGATCTATTCTCAAGCCTATGGTAATCTATGTACTAGGACCGGTTAATGAGTATTTATCTTCCATTTCCGATTTGTTATATTTCTTATATACACCCGAGAGAGATGTGAGTATCCAAACACCCCATGTGAGGTGCTAGTATGTAATTTCCGTGCTTGTTATGACTTTTGCGGGGCTTATATGTGTTGTGGACCGTTTTGAATGGATGCTTCATGACCCCTAACTTATAAATTAATTGGCTAAAAGCACATTTGCTTGAGGACAAGCAAATACCAAGTGTAGGGATATTTGATAAGGTTTTAAAAGGTACCTTTTTGAGGGGTCATTTAAGCCCTTATTCGATCACTTTTGTATCCGTTATTGCTTAATATCGTTCCTTTTCACTTTTTAGGTCTCTTGAAGGCAAAATGCTGGAATGATGCTTATTTGGACGAAAAGGCGCGAATATACGAAGAAAATGGCCAAAGTCAGAATCGAGACACTCAAAGCTGCTGAAACATAAGGCGACGGCGTCACTGCATATCTGCGACGCCGTCGGGAAGGAATTTTGCGACGGCTCAGAAGAAAAATTGCATGTTTTCAAGGGACGACGTCAGGTTCTAAAGGAATAGGCCGTCGCTACTCAGACGGCCTAGATGCAGCCAAGACGGCGTCAGAGCTGAAGGGGACGGCGTCACAGTCATAAGGTGACGCCGTCGCAAGGTTTACGTGGCCAAGACGAAACCCTAATGACGGCGACACGACGGCGTCACGAACCATAAGGTGACGCCGTCGCAGATGTAATCTTATATATAGAATCCGAATTTTTCAGTTTTTGTGTGTAGTCTTTTGGAGTAAAAACCTAAAACCGAACCAAGGCTTTCTTGTGCAGTATTTTAGGGTTCTAAACCCTATTATACATCAAGATAAGTATTTACTTCATTAATTTAATTATGTCTTTGATTATTTGTGTGTATGCTTGCATGTTCTCCATGTCCGGCTAATTTATTTGTGTGTTTGCTTAGGGAATATGAAACTTAATTATTGAATATTGATTGGTTGATACTTATCTTAGTTGACTAATGATCTAGAGTGCGCTAGATTATTCGTTGTGTACTTAATGCTTGACATTTCTTTGTGAACTTTAGAATATAATTATCTAGATAATTGTAGGATAAAGTATTCAAGGACAACCGTAGAGTAGGCGTCTATAAATCACTAGAGGATTTGTAAACAAGACCCTTTGGTAATTTCAAAGAGTTAGGGAAATAAGCACGCCCTATAGCCTTAGAATCACAACGCAACTAGGAATAAGGACGTGACAAATCAACCATCAATAGGAGATAATTAAGGAGTAGTAAAACCTAAGTAAACACATCTTTAAACTATCATACGAGTACACATCAATTAGACATAGACTATCACAACCTTAGCTTAGATAATTAGATAATAGTAGAGTAATCGGTAGAAATACCAACCCCCCAAATCCAATACCCGAGATTCGTACCTTTTCATTTTCTAAAAAAAACATAAAAAGATAAAAAAAAATAATCTTCCTCAACCTCAACCTTAGCGTAGTAACTTCTCACTAGCATTCCTATTCCCCTAGAGAACGATATCAATACCCGTGGCTTACCCTAATTACTACACTACAACGATTAGGTTCACTGCCTAGGGTGTTATAAAACTTGCTCGAAGAAAAGGAAGTTTCCTTGACCCCGAACGACGCGTGTAGCGTTATCATGAACCTTGCTATATTTGAATATGAACCTTATGATATGATGTTATCTGATAAGTTATATGAGATCTTTATGATGATTTATGATCTGTGTCATTTATGACAATTTGTTTGACCTAAGTTAGTTTGACACCCGAGCCAAATAATAACTAGTCATGGGGGTTCCATGTCCGTATCAGTGATGCACCTCTGATATGACTCTAGGGCAGTAGAGTGATGTTCTGCCACGTCCCTTATCTGTATCTGTTATGAGCTCAAGTATATGTTATGGCCAATATCTGTCTGTGGGGCGTATGGATGCATCCTAGATCTGATCTGTTATCCGATATGATTTGTCTGGTGAATGATGTCGTGTGCAATACGCGTCTTCACAACTTCTGGGAGCTAGCTACTCCAAATTATTTGCTAAGATGATTCATGCATATGTATGATGATTTTGATATGATATGTTCTGGGCTCGAGGTAGTTAACTAAATCTGTATTTGCTAATTATATGATAAGTATTCTGATTATGTTTTGGTATGTTAAATGCTTATGATTATGTCTTCGGTTTATCATATGTTATTATACATGTGTATGCTATTGTATGTTTATTTGACTATCGTCTGCTATGTTAAGAGATGATTAATATGTTTAAATATGATTTGCATGCTGTTATCTGATATTATGTTAGTTTATCGTTATATGGATTCGTTAATCTGTGAGATGAAAGTGCTAGTATGAAAGTGAGTATTCTATAAGTTTAATATGTATAGTTTGATCAGTTAATTTGAGAACTTTGCTTATATGTGAGTGTTTTATCGTCTATGTGGTCTGCCATGTCTGAACTCTGCTGATGTTAAGATTTGATCTAAGAACTGGTTTAGCTTATGATATCTGTTTGGATAATTGCAAATGGTTATGCTATGTTTTGTTTGGTCTTTCTAATTATAGTTGGTCTGCTATGTTTCTATTTGTTTGTGAGACTGCCATGATTTGGACTGTTATTTTCGCTGCTGCTATATTGAATTAAATGTGTTAGGTGAAGGTTAATTAATCTGTTGAATGCCATGTTTATTTTCTAGGAAGTGTTTCTGTTAGCCTTAGACTTTTCGTTTGGGTTTTCTTTTGTTCATGGTATGCTAAGTGTTTGGTTGTTCTGATGTGTCTATGTTATGTCATTAATGTGCTATGAGATGTTTAACTGTTATGTGGTTGTTTGGATTTCTGTATATTTGTGCTTCCGCAGAATCCTAAAAGATCCTTTGTATTAAATTCATTTTATTTTCGTTATTCGTATATTCGTTCTGTTTTAGCTTTTTGTTTCGTTATATCTGTTCACTGGGCTTTGTAAGCTCAGCCGCACTTTTCTTTTCCTGCGGCAGGTATTTAGCATTCAAGATGAGCTTATGGGATAGCTGATCTGGGTTTGAGAGTAGAGATGAGAGCAAAACTTTACCATAGAGATCTTAGATTTATTTTGAAGTTTTATCTATTTATGTTTCTTTTTGAATATTTTGTAAAGGCTTCCGCTTTTGTACATTAGTTAAAGTTCTGATATGAAACCGTATTGTGATATCTTTACCCTTGTCGGGTCGGGGTGTTACAATTTATGGTATCAGAGCCTAGGTTTTAGGACCCTTAGAGCTTAGGCTATGACCTGTGAGAAGTGGGTAGACATTAGGTTTCCGTCTGTTCAGAAATTTTTCGATTCCTTTTGATGGTCGTTCAGATTTGACTTCGATATCCTTTTGCCTTCACTGAATTGGCCCTCCTTTGTTCGCATCGAATTTTGTTATTTTGTTTTCGCTCGTCCGTTTGTCGATCGTTAGATGGAGACTACCCGTGGAGCCGAAGAAGATGGTGCCGACCCTGCGTTGCTGCGACGGTTCCTGTGCTGGAGAGGTTCGTGAAGCAGAAGCCACCCTCGACTGCCGTGCTGTTGGAGACATCAGGATGCTGTTGGAGGAAGTTGGATGGACCAACCAAAGGCGCAAGAGACGGAGACAAGATTCAACCGGTGGCTGAGAAGATTCAACTACTTCATATGATTTGGGCGCGACTTATGTCACTCTGATTCGTTTGTCATGCGTTTCAAGACGATTTGATATTCAGATAAGTGATTCTGATCTGTATTGCTTTTCTCTGATTTGTTCGGAACTCGGTGTGAATCGTGAGGTTTATCGTTTAGCATTCTGGTATATCCCAGCTTTTCTTTCTGGATCGTTAGTAATAAGTCATGAGGAAGAATACGAGGTGGATTCGGATTTGGAGTCTACGGCTACTAGTAGGTTTAATCCGACACAAGAATAGGAATTTGCTCTTCTGATTAGTTGTCCTCCTTATGAGAATTTTCTGACGTTTGATTTTGAACTAGGTCCTTTTGTTTTCATTTGACGTTTGAATCTGGGATTTTTAAGTTTTGTTTTGGAAGTTCATCTTAAGACGATTCTGCAAATTTTGTTTGATAGATGGAAATAAAGCAAAATTTTGGAAGTATAGTTCCTGTCTGTTGTTGCTTCTACTAGATTCGTTAAGTTTCCGTTAGTCCTCATAAGTTTTGTCCGCTATTTTATTTTGTTGGTGATATTGTTTAATTTTCGTTTGAATGAAGTATGGCCATCATGATGGTATACTCATGTGGATCTGGTTTGTTATAGTATGTTACTTGCTATCTGTGTATTATCCGTATGTGGTATGCTTTGTTATGATATTAGTTATGTGTTTTGTCATGACCGAGACCGAATATAATGACAATAAGAATTTGTTATGTGATGCAAGTATTATGACGCCTGATCAACGTAATAATACCGAGATCATATAATCTGAACTTATTGAAGGTATACGACGTCTGGGAAATGCCTGTGATTGATGTGTGTATAGACTTTAACTTGTATCTGTTATTTGGTGTTTCTCATGTTCGTTTGAATTTTGTACCTATTTGTGAGATTTTCGTCGATATCTGTTTCATATAAGTTTTGTACGCTTGAATCCGAAGTTGTTATGATCCGTACGAACCTCTAGATTGCTATGATCACCTTAACCTTATATGTCTCCCCATATTTCTGCGACTATTGAGGCCGATAGGATTTATTTCGTCTATGCATATGATGTCCTCATCATTAGATATCTGAATAAGTTAGAATTTGTCGTTTGATTTTCTGCGTCTCATCTGTTCTCCGCCATTATTCTAATGAGTATATAATTATCTATTATAAGTATTTGACTATTTATTTGATTTCTGAATAAGTATGAGATTGAATATTCTGATAAGAAATCCATTTATTCCAAGATAAGATTAACGTTCGATATATTCCTAGAAATTCTGAAATCCGATTCGTTTTCTGCTCTGTTCCGTCTTGTCCAATTTCGAGGACGAAATTTTCTTTTAGAGGGGAAGAATTGTAATACCTGAATTTCTAAAATTCACAAAAAGACCAAAATAACCCTACAATTAAAAGTATGAAAAATTAATTCAAAAGAATACCATGTAAGCTATGTAAATTCAGAGAATTTTAAGAACTATCCCACATGACCTAAATAAATATTAAACACTTTGTAAAGGTAATTTTTATAGTTTATGATTTTATAAAAATTAGTTTTGTATTTTTATAATTACCGAATATATTTAATTAACTTTATAAAAGAAATAAAACTAAATAAAAGCCCAATATAATTTATATTATTAAAAGACCATTTAATTTAAGTCCAATGCATTATAAAGCCCACAAGAAAAATAATAGCTCAAGTATATATACAAATATTCGGTTCCTATAATCCCTAATAACCGATTTTCACCAAACCGACCTAAAAACCCTCAACAATTCGACTTCTAGTTTCCAGAGCTTGAGACCATTTTTCTTGGACGAGATTCAAGGTATAGAAGGTGGGAAAAATAGTGTTTGAGTTCCAGAGTTGCTGTGGTGATCGTTGTGAGTTTTTGAGAGAATTAGGGTTTCGACAAAGAGAGGTTTTGTGCTTCTTTTGTTCCAACGATTCAAGCTCATCAAGGGTATGTTTCTAATGTTTAATTCAGTCCTATAAGTCGTATATAACACATAAAAATTAGCCATGCATGATTTATATGTCGTATGAAATTATTTGAAACCTAAAACCCTAAAAAGCGTATATAATTAACGAATGAGCTTATAATATTTTTAGAGATCATGAATCTATTTTTCCAGAAGCTATTACATGTTATAAGACCTGAATAAAATGCATAATCATGAATTCGAAGCTTTTGTGAATTGTCTTGGGTTTTTCTTGATTCGAAACGCATAAAAAGGAAAAGATTTAAAAGGGGCGATTAGGGTTTTGTATAAACTAGGGTTTCCTTATAATCATGGAAGGTAATTAATGAAGTAGTAATGATAAGCTAATGATTGGTGTAACCTAGGTTTAGGGCTTGTACTTGAATTTTACATTATTCGGTTTTTACATAAAAAGTTGGGTTGGTTTTGTAAATATTGAAACTTAAAGGTTATTTTTGCAAAACAGTAAAAGACATGTACTAAACGTATAAAATAAGTGTGGGGGTTAAACGTGTGATTTTGGATATTTAGAGGGCTATTCAAATTATATTTAACTAAAAGGGTATGTTTTGTAAATTCTAAAACCTTTGGGCTAGAAGTGTAAAATCTGATAATATAGGGTTAGTACGTATAATTAAAGATGTTAAAGGTGCAACATGTAATTTTGGGTAACTATGGGTAAACATGTGTAAATGAATTTCGTAAGGACATGCGTGAGTTTGAGTTAATTTCCGTTTGAGTTTTCATACGTTTTAGGTCAAAGTGGAAATCATTAAAAGAAGTAATATGTGAAATTAATGCGTATTAAGTAATATTAAAAGTATGGAAACCCTAGAACCTAAATAGGAAGTTGGTGAATTAATGAAGAATACCCTAAAATGTTGTGATTTCGTCTGTCACTAAAAATGGGAATAATCTGACAACCCTAAAAGTATTAATGAGATTAATCCGTTATACTAATAAGTATTAAATAAATCATAATCCGTGTAGATTCGTTGGAGGAGACGCGACTTTACATCTTCGTATTCGTTCATTCGTTACTTTTCTCTCAATTGCTTTAAGGTACGGATATTCTGACCTTTTCAGTAAAGGTCCCTCATGTTTCCCTTCTTTGTCATTCTCTTATGCTTATTAGGATTTCCTATGCCATTGCTATGAACCCTTTTCTGAATGTTTGATCTGTTACTTGTCTGAACTTATGATCTAGTGAACTATGCAATATCTGATGTGAACTTTGTGTTAGGAAGACTTTGATATGTGTAATTGATGAACCTTGCTATATTTGAATATGAACCTTATGATATGATGTTATCTGATAAGTTATATGAGATCTTTATGATGATTTATGATCTGTGTCATTTATGACAATTTGTTTGACCTAAGTTAGTTTGACACCCGAGCCAAATAATAACTAGTCATGGGGGTTCCATGTCCGTATCAGTGATGCACCTCTGATATGACTCTAGGGCAGTAGAGTGATGTTCTGCCACGTCCCTTATCTGTATCTGTTATGAGCTCAAGTATATGTTATGGCCAATATCTGTCTGTGGGGCGTATGGATGCATCCTAGATCTGATCTGTTATCCGATATGATTTGTCTGGTGAATGATGTCGTGTGCAATACGCGTCTTCACAACTTCTGGGAGCTAGCTACTCCAAATTATTTGCTAAGATGATTCATGCATATGTATGATGATTTTGATATGATATGTTCTGGGCTCGAGGTAGTTAACTAAATCTGTATTTGCTAATTATATGATAAGTATTCTGATTATGTTTTGGTATGTTAAATGCTTATGATTATGTCTTCGGTTTATCATATGTTATTATACATGTGTATGCTATTGTATGTTTATGTGACTATCGTCTGCTATGTTAAGAGATGATTAATATGTTTAAATATGATTTGCATGCTGTTATATGATATTATGTTAGTTTATCGTTATATGGATTCGTTAATCTGTGAGATGAAAGTGCTAGTATGAAAGTGAGTATTCTATAAGTTTAATATGTATAGTTTGATCAGTTAATTTGAGAACTTTGCTTATATGTGAGTGTTTTATCGTCTATGTGGTCTGCCATGTCTGAACTCTGCTGATGTTAAGATTTGATCTAAGAACTGGTTTAGCTTATGATATCTGTTTGGATAATTGCTAATGGTTATGCTATGTTTTGTTTGGTCTTTCTAATTATAGTAGGTCTGCTATGTTTCTATTTGTTTGTGAGACTGCCATGATTTGGACTGTTATTTCCGCTGCTGCTATATTGAATTAAATGTGTTAGGTGAAGGTTAATTAATCTGTTGAATGCCATGTTTATTTTCTAGGAAGTGTTTCTGTTAGCCTTAGACTTTTCGTTTGGGTTTTCTTTTGTTCATGGTATGCTAAGTGTTTGGTTGTTCTGATGTGTCTATGTTGTGTCATTAATGTGCTATGAGATGTTTAACTGTTATGTGGTTGTTTGGATTTCTGTATATTTGTGCTTCCGCAGAATCCTAAAAGATCCTTTGTATTAAATTCATTTTATTTTCGTTATTCGTATATTCGTTCTGTTTTAGCTTTTTGTTTCGTTATATCTGTTCACTGGGCTTTGTAAGCTCAGCCGCACTTTTCTTTTCCTGC
>BPTQ01000002.1:6403469-6495463 GCA_019973895.1 Chrysanthemum seticuspe | reverse complement strand
TAGACGATTTGTTTGATCAACTGCAAGGAGCTAAGTTCTTTTCTAAGATTGATCTGAGGTCTGGTTATCATCAACTACATGTGAAGGAGCAAGATGTTCCTAAGACCGCGTTTCGTACCAGATATGGTCATTATGAGTTTCTCGTTATGCCTTTTGGTTTGACGAATGCGCCTGCTGTGTTTATGGACCTGATGAATCGTGTTTTCCATGAGTTTCTCGACAAGTTTGTTATTGTTTTCATCGACGACATTTTGGTTTACTCTAAGTCTGAAGAGGAGCATGAGCAACATCTTCGGATAGTTTTGGAGATTCTGAGAAAGAAGAAGTTGTACGCCAAATTCTCGAAGTGTGAATTTTGGTTAGGACAAGTCGCTTTCCTTGGTCATATCGTATCAGCTGATGGTATAACCATGGATCCGTCTAAAGTTGAGGCTATCACTAAGTGGCCAAGACCTACGACAGTGACTGAGGTCAGGAGTTTTCTAGGACTTGCTGGATACTACCGACGTTTTGTAGAAGGTTTCTCTCGTTTAGCTTTGCCTTTAACCCAATTGATGAGGAAAGGTGAAAAGTTCGTGTGGACGGATGAAAGAGAAAAGAGTTTTGAAGAATTGAAACGGAGATTGGTTTCCGCTCCTATTTTGACTCTTCCATCTGGTTCTGGAGGATATCAAATCTATAGCGATGCATCTAAGAAAGGATTGGACTGTGTCTTGATGCAACATGGTAAGGTGATAGCTTACGCTTCAAGACAACTGAAACCTTATGAGGAAAATTACCCAACTCATGATCTTGAGTTAGCTGCTGTGGTGTTCGCGTTGAAGATCTGGAGACATTACTTGTATGGAGAGACGTGTGATATTTTCACCGACCATAAGAGTCTCAAGTATATTTTCACTCAAAAGGAACTCAATATGAGACAAAGAAGATGGTTAGAACTTCTTAAGGATTATGACACTAACATTCAGTACCATCCTGGTAAGGCTAATGTAGTTGCTGACGCACTTAGCCGGAAATCAGGTATGATTGCAAATATTGAGATTGAGCCTAAGATCATTCGCGACTTAGAACGTTTGGATGTTGAGTTGTGCGTACGAGGTTCTGGTGGATACTGGGCTAGTATGAAGGTGGAGTCGAACCTTATACTGCAAATTAAGGAAGCTCAGAAAGATGACGGCGAGCTGTGGGCCGTAGCTCAAAATGTTGAAGAAGGTAAGCAGACGGAGTTTAAGGTTGATAACGACGGAATTGTATGGTATGAAGATAGGCTTTGCGTTCCCAATGATCAGGTACTTCGTGAGAAAGTTATGACTGAAGCTCATAGTTCTCCTTTCACTATCCATCCTGGTTCTACCAAGATGTATAGGGATTTGAAACAGTATTTCTGGTGGAACGGCATGAAGCAAGATGTGGCGACGTTTGTGTCGAAGTGTATGATTTGTCAGCAAGTGAAGATAGAACATCAAAGAGCTAGTGGACTGTTACAACCATTGGATATTCCGACATGGAAGTGGGATAAGATATCTATGGACTTTGTGACTGGACTACCTCTTACTAAGAAGAAGCATGATGCGATTTGGGTGGTTGTTGATCGGCTAACCAAATCTGCTCATTTCTTACCAATTAGAAAGGATTATGGTATTGGCAGATTGTCAGAGATTTTTCAGCAAGAGATAGTTAGACTTCATGGTACTCCGACGGCTATTGTGTCAGATAGGGATCCGCGTTTTACTTCTCGTTTCTGGAAGGGTTTGCAAAAAGCTTGGGGTACTCGACTTAATTTTAGTACGGCTTTTCATCCTCAAACAGATGGTCAGTCAGAGAGGACTATTCAGACCTTAGAGGACATGCTAAGGGCTTGTGCTCTGGAATGGATTGGCAGCTGGGATGAATATTTGTGTTTGGTAGAGTTTGCATACAATAACAGTTGGCATGCTAGCATTAAGGCAGCACCGTTTGAACTTCTTTATGGAAGGAAATGTAGATCACCTACTTGTTGGGATGAAGTAGGTGAGCGTCTAATCGAAGGTCCTGAAATGATTGAGATCACTAATGAGAAAGTAGCTGTTGCTAGAGAGAAGTTGAAGGAGGCTAGGTCTCGTCAGAAAAGTTATGCCGACAAGCATCGTCGTGATTTAGAATTTCGTGTTGGTGATCGGGTATTTTTGAAAGTCTCGCCGTTTAGAGGTGTGAAACGTTTTGGAATCAAGGGCAAGCTTAGTCCTCGATTCATTGGTCCGTTTGAAATTCTAGAACGTATAGGAGAAGTTTCGTATCGTTTGGCACTTCCGCCTCAGTTATCGCATGTTCATGATGTGTTCCATATATCTCTCTTAAGGGGATACAATTATCATCCATTACACGTTGCTTCGTATCCGTTTGATCAGATTCGATCCGATATGTCTTTGCCTGAAGAACCGGAAGCTATTTTGGAAAGACAAGAAAGAGTCATGAGAAGTAAAGTTATTCCGTTCGTTAAGATTCTTTGGAAAAATCACCCAGAGCGTGAGGCTACTTGGGAGACCGAAGAGTCGATGCGAGCTAGTTATCCTCATTTCTTTGAATAGTTCGGTATGTTCTCATTTCGTTATCATTTTCGTTCCGTTTCATTTCAATTTTCGAGGACGAAAATTTTTTTTTAGAGGGGAAGAGTTGTAAAACCCGAAAATCTAAAACCTATAAAAAGACTAAAATACCCTTGGAACCAAGAATAATAAAATACGTAAAACTCGTTTATAATAAAAATTACGAAATTAAAAACCTAATAAATAAAACTTAACGAATATAATTTCGTGAACGACTTTGGTACGACGAAGGACGTAAATGTTTCGTTAAGAAGTTGGGCCGTTCGTTTGTTTAATGGACTCGTGTCTTTTGTTTTGCTTTGCGCCAAGCCAAGGACCAAGAGGGTGTTTGTTTGTGTTCGTGTGAGCCAAGCCAAGGACCAAGAGGGTGTTTGTTTGTGTTCGTGTGAGCCAAGCCGAAGCCCAAAGGGGGTGTTTGTTTGTGACCGGTTGGACCCAAGCCAACCCAAACCCAATCACTTTCCTATTCTAACTCAAATACTACAACTATAAATACATTACATAATCATTAAATTGGAACCCTAGTTTTGCTTTGCCTTTTCTTTTCTTCTTGCTCGGCCGAGAGTCTCACACACACCTTTGGTGTCGATTTTGCTTAATCAAGTGAAGGTATAACGTTTATTCATCTTCCTTTTAACGTATTATGCATGTATATGTCGAGATATACTTTGTTTTGTCGCGTTTTGTTTTCTTTTCTTGTGGCCGAGAGGTATGAACCGAAACCAATGAAACCCTAATTTAATTTGACTTGTAACTAATAAGGAACATGTAACGTGATAAGTAATATTGAATCGGGTCATGTATATGTTGAGTTAATGTGAGCCGAGACATGCATGGGTTGGACCGAGGCATGCATGAGTTTCGAATGAGGTTTAAAACATATTAACTTGTATACGGAACATGTTTAAATGAGCTAGGTCTTGTGTAAAACATGCTAGCCGAAACCCTAGGTGAACCAAATAAGTGTACATGAGATTTAGACGTGTAATTAATGAGTAAGGGTTAAGTAAACATAAACCCTAGTTATTATGTTAAGCGTATAAGATATATTAAACCCTAATAACGTATGGTCACATGAAATCATAAAACTTGCATGATAAAGTATAAAAGTAAAGAAGGTTATTAATTACGTATTAGGTTTAGTGGAGAATCATTAAAACGTAACATGTAAATGTATATTAATGGGATATTAAAGAGTAGGAAACCCTAGAACGTAAATGAGAGTATATTAGGGTTTGAGTTAAATATAGTAAGTGTTATTTCATGTGTGAGTTATAACTTATAAACTATTTTCACATTTAAAGATGGACTTTAATAAATGATATAACGAACCCTAATTTACGACATTAATTATAAAATACTTAAGACTCATTAATAAAACCCTAAAGTATAAAGATCACTAATTATGAATACCAAATATTAAAAGATCAGTTTGACAATTATGGAATCATTAATAACTTGGACGACCGTTAATGTCTATAGGTTCTGTGAAGAGGGAGTAATCCTTTGTTTTCGTCTCTCTGGTTTTCGATCTTTGCGTTGGAATAAGGTACAGATATTCTGACCTTTTCAGTAAAGGTTTCTCTTAATGTTTTCTTTCGTATTAGGTTTTCCTAAGCCTTTGCTATGAATCCCAAAATCTGATTTGTTTGAGCTATTGCCTATCTGGACTCTGATTTCTGAATTATGAAACATCTGATTTTGAACTATCTGATATGAAAACTATGATTTTGGAAACATGAATGATTTTCTGATAAAGATGATCTGTGTCAGTTATGACATTCTGATTCGACCTAAGATAGTTTGACACCCGAGCCAAATATTTAACTAGTCATGGGGGTTCCATGTCCGTATCAGTGATGCACCTCTGATATGACTCTAGGGCAGTAGAGTGATGTTCTGCCACGTCTCTGGATGGTGAAGCATATTTGTGAATATGTAGGAAGGGGCGTATGGATGCATCCTAGATCTGTTATCTGTTATATGTTATATGTTATCTGATGATTGATGCTGCGTGCGTGCACGTCCTTCATAACTCTGGTAGGTCTCCCCTACAAATGTTGCCTTATGTGTGTATGAATGTGATCTGATATAAGTTCTGGGCTCGTGGTAGTTGACTATAAACTTCATTTGAAATTATGATTTATGCTTTGAAAATGATAAAGATTTTGTTATTGCTCATTCACTTTATTTCATATTCGTTATCGTTTAATATTCGCTTTTGCTTTCATATCTGTTCACTGGGCTTTTGAAGCTCAGCCGCACTTTTCTTTTCTTCCGCGGCAGGTATCTAAGCATTGGAAGCTGGGTTGCTTTGGGATGAGTGCTTGAGTGGACTTACCTTAGAGATTTAGCTTTGATTTCTTATGATGCCATTTTAGACTTATTTATTTCGGATATTATGTTTGAAGTTTATTATGCTTCCGCTGGGACCTATGTATTGAAGTCATTTGACTTGGATTATTTCCACATTTATGTTAAGACTTTCTTTTGGTTATTTGTGTTTGCTTTGATATGACTCCATTGTTTGTGATTCCTTTACCCTTGGCGGGTCGGGGCGTTACAGTGATTGCCTATGCTTCGAGGCAATTGAAATCGTATGAGGAGAATTACCCCACGCATGATTTAGAGTTGGCTGCGGTGGTTTTTGCCTTAAAGATTTAGAGGCATTACTTGTACGGTGAGTCGTGTGATATCTTTACTGACCACAAAAGTTTAAAGTATATATTCACACAAAAGGAGCTCAATATGAGACAGCGGAGATGGCTAGAGCTTCTTAAGGATTACGACACTAACATCCAGTATCACCCGGGTAAGGCTAATGTGGTTGCAGATGCATTAAGCCGAAAGTCGGGTATGATTGCTAGTTTGGAGATTGAACCCAGGGTTCTTCACGATCTTGAGCTGATGGATGTGGAGTTTTGTTTTCGGGGTTATGATGGTTATTGGGCGAGCTTGAAAGTAGAGTCCAACCTTATATTGCGGATTAAGGAAGCTCAGAAGGATGATGGTGAGCTTTGGTCTATAGTTCAGAATATTGAGGCGGGTAAGCAGACGGACTTCAGTGTTGATGGTTTCGGCGTCGTATGGTATGAGGGTCGACTTTGTGTTCCGAATGATCCTGCTTTGCGTGAGACTGTTTTGTCGGAGGCTCATAGTTCCCCTTTCACTATTCATCCTGGTTCTACCAAGATGTATCGGGATCTTAAGCAGCATTTCTGGTGGAATGGCATGAAACAGGATGTGGCTTTGTATGTTTCTAAGTGTATGACCTGTCAGCAGGTCAAGATAGAGCATCAGCGGGCTAGTGGTCTACTTCAGCCATTGGAGATTCCTACTTGGAAGTGGGAAGAGATCTCCATGGATTTTGTCACCGGTTTGCCTCTCACTCGTAAAAGACATGATGCGATTTGGGTGGTCGTTGATCGGCTAACCAAGTCTGCTCATTTCTTACCTATCCGGAAAGACTATCGCGTTAGTAGGTTGGCGGAGATTTTTCGGCAAGAGATTGTTAGATTGCATGGTACTCCTACTGCTATTATTTTTGATAGAGATCCGCGCTTCACGTCACATTTTTGGAAGAGTCTGCAGAAAAATTGGGGCACGCGTCTTAAGTTCAGTACTGCTTTTCATCCTCAAACTGATGGTCAAACGGAGAGGACCATTCAGACTCTTGAGGACATGTTACGGGCTTGTGCATTGGAATGGACTGGGGACTGGGATGAGTATTTGTGCTTGGTGGAGTTTGCCTACAACAATAGTTGGCACGCTAGCATCAAAGGAGCACCGTACGAGCTGTTATATGGTAGGAAATGTAGAGAACCTATTTGTTGGGACGAGGTAGGTGAGCGTTTGATTGAGGGGCCTGAGATTATTGAGGTTACTAACGAGAAGGTGGCAATCGCCAGGGAAAAATTGAAGGAGGCTCGTTCACGGCAAAAGAGTTATGCTGATAAGCATAGACGCGACCTGGAGTTTAATGTTGGAGCACGTGTTTTTCTGAAAGTTTCGCCGTCTCGTGGTATTAAGCGTTTTGGAATCAAGGGCAAGCTCAGTCCTCGATTCATCGGACCTTTCGAGATTCTGGATCGTATTGGGGAGGTTTCCTACCGTTTAGCTCTACCTCGTCAGTTATCTCATGTTCATGACGTGTTTCATGTATCTCTGCTGCGGGGATACAACTACCATCCGTTGCATGTGGTTTCCTATCCTTTGGATCAGATTCAGCCAGATATGTCATTACCGGAGGAACCCGAAGCTATTTTAGATCGACGAGATCGAATCACGAGAAACAAAGTAATTCCGTTTGTTAAGATTCTTTGGAAGAATCACCCAGAGCGTGAAGCTACCTGGGAGACCGAGGAATCTATGCGAGCTAGTTATCCACTTTTCTTTTCATCATCGGGTATGTCTTCGTTTATTGCTTCGTTTCCTTTTCAATTTTCGAGGACGAAAATTTTCTTTTAGAGGGGAAGAGTTGTAAAACCCTAAAATCTAAATCGCGTGAAATGACAATTTTGCCCTCAAACTAAAAATTATAAAAACTCGGGAAACACTTCAACCTCGTTTAACAAGTATTATCTCATTAATAATATATGCACATTATGGAATAATAAACTTATGTTATAAATTAAATGAACATGGAAGAATTAATCCTAAGTAACTAATTAACATACCAAAAGTATACATATTAACTTGAACAACAATTGAGACTAGATACATGATTTGAAGATAAGAATGGAAGTTGAAATTTTGGTCCTTCGCTTCCCCTATGACCGGCCCCTTATGAGGCTCCCATTTATTTCCTCAATCAATTTCATTAAAGCCTCAATTATCATTCCATTCATTTCAAAAATACCAAAAACCCTAAAGTATTCTCTCCTCTATCTCCATTGGCGGCCACTATTTTTATTTCTTCATTTTGATCCGAATTCCTTGCAAACAAAAAGTTCCTTGGAGGCTTGTGATAGTGTATGATCGATTGGTGTACGTGGGGATTGTGTTTGGTTCGAAAAGGAGCTTGTACGTGGGGTGGTGATTGTGTACGTGGGTTTAGTTAAGCCTAGGGAGGCTTGGTTTTGTTTATGTTGCTTGGTTCTTGTGTTTTCGTCTCATATACGCTACGAGGGTAACGTATCAACATCTCACACCTCTTCCTTTTCGTTTTTTCATTTCATACGTGACCTTGGATGATGTTTCTAGGGCTTGTAATTCGATATGTATAACACATAAAATCATAAGTGTTTTTGTTACATAAAATGATAACATATGTATACGTAAAAACCTTGATTCTTAATCTTTATAAATAGTATGATATATAGCATGATAAAATGAATATGAAACTGAAAATTAGTCTTTCTTTATGTCGAATTATATGTGTGTTAATAAAGGGTTTAATGTGCTTGAGAAACTATACGAATACGTATGTGATTAACGGATTTGATAACAAATGATTTACGGGCTTGTTTTGGTTTAATCATGGGGCGTACATATTTTATTTTGGAAGGGATAATTCGAATGAAAATGTTATCACATGAGGTGTATTATAATCTTGTAATAATCAAGCTAAAATGGTTTAAAACGAATACGTAATCATAATCTTAAACTAGGGTTTGTAATTCATGATTTAATAAAGTTGAGGGGTTGTTTGGTAAATTATGAAACTTGATGGATTAACTTGTTAATATAGTAACTAAATGGATTTAATGAATAAAATGAGTAAACTTGCTATATTTACACTTTTAACCCTATACTTTACATTATTGACATTTTAAACCCTAAACTTTTGCAACTTGTCATAAATGATCCTTAAATCATATTAATACTCATTTTCATTATTCAACTATAGATAAGTGACTAAACTTACTAATTATGAAAACCTGCTAAATATGGAAACCTGCTAATTATGGAAAGTTACTAAAAATATAAACCTGCCTAAAATAGAAAGTTACTTAAAATGGAAAGATTACTAAAACGGGAAACTTACTAAAAATGGAAAGCCGTCTTAATCAAGTAATCTTATTCTTATAGACGTTATTTAATTCATATAGGTTCCGGGCGGCGTGATTGATCTCATTTCTTGATTTTACTTTCTTTGTGATTTGCTTCGAATAAGGTACAGATATTCTGACCTTATCTCTTAAGGTTTCTCGTGATTCTTTTACATCTTTCGATATTAGCTTGAACTGTTACGTTGTACTCTAAGCCTCATGATTAGGGCTTCCCTATGACTTTGCTATGCTCCCTTTGATATGAAACATTGATATGAAACTTTGATATGAAATATGATATGAAACCTTATGATATGTATATGCTTTGACCCTTCAGTCTGATACCCGAGCCAAAATATGTTTCCTAGTCAGGAAGGTAACCTGACCGTGTCATTGATGCACCAATGGCATGACTCCAGTGTGCACGAGTGATGTTGCACACCGTCCCCATTTTGATATGATTATGAGCTCACTATATGTATATGATTTGGCCATTATATGTTTTGGGGGGCGTATGGATGCATCCTATATTTGATATGTTTCGAGGGATTTAATCTGATTGGAGCTTTGTTTGGTGAATGATGTCGGGTGCAATCCGCGTCTTCACATTTTTAGGAGTTGATCACTCCATTGTTACTTGAGGTCTCCCCTCTTACATATGGTATTTCGAGGTCACCCCTCGGGATACAACTGATATGATATGATATGATATGTGTTTGATATGATATGGGCTCGTGGTTGAGGACTGACCTTTCATTTCCATTTCTATTCGTTATCCTTTGTTATGCCTTATGATATTCCCATTTGCACCTTATGATTATGCTACCTTCGTTACTTACCTTCGATTATTCGTTTGTTATATATATCTGTTCACTGGGCTTTTTAAGCTCAGCCGCGTTTTCTTTCCATGCGGCAGGTAATTAAGCTAGGTGCTGAGATTCTTAGCTATGGGTTGAGTGTTGAGCGGATATGCGGACTTATGGCTTAGTCATCTTAGTTTCTACTTCATTATGTGGACATTTATTAGACTCGGATTATGTTATTCATGTCTTGGATTATTCCTTTGATTCCTTTGAACTTATGTAATGTTAAGCCGTGTTGGCTGGATTTTCCTTTGGTTATTTATTTAAGACTTTCGCTGCTTTGTTATGTTCATTATGTATGCTTTGATATGACACCATTTTGTAATACTTTTACCCTTATCGGGTTGGGGGTGTTACAATGTTCATTTGTCGTTGCCACTCATCGGGAGTATACGCTTTGCATATGCCCCAGTATAGACCTTTAAGTTTATTGCTTTTCAAGGAAAGGTTCATCATTAGATGTCGACAACAAATACCATGAAACGCCGACGGAAACTCATTCCTTACTGCCGAAGCTATTGCAGGATGCCTATCAGATATGATAATCATATTGGGTTTATCGCCGATACACTCTCTAAGTACTGACATCCACCATGACCAACAATCACTAGTCTCCCCTCTGCATATTCCGTAAGCAATAGGCACAATTTGGTTGTTTCCGTCCATCCCAACGGCTTGCAAATTAGTACCCTTGTAAGTACCCTTTAAATGCGCCGCGTCCACTATAAGTAGTGGGCGAAGATGGTTCTCAAACGTGCGCAACTGCGTATAAACAATTTCTAAAATTATAATATCAAACTTGTTTTTGCATGCACTTATAAAAAATTTTGAACAAGACTTACTGATTGGGTCTGAACCGTCAAGCTTAATCACACAAGCTAGCCACTTGTGAATGGCTAACCGTAATAAACTTAAAACTGCTCAGAAACCAATGCAATGAAGATCTGGAGAATACAGTGGATTCCCGGGTCGTTAAGTCCCACGGAGACTCAATGGTGTTTCAAAACTTTCAGACGATAGAATGATCACTAAGGATAGTGATCAGTAAGGATTTTGAGATATTTATACCTAAAGAAAAAGTTTATAAATTACAGCGACTTAAATGCAAATTAAAGAAAATTAAAAAGCTAAAATATATTAAATAAATGCTATCACTATTTTTACAATGATGTTTTTCTTGATTTATAAAATAAAATAACTTAAATAAACTATTTTAACTAAAACGTAAACTTAAATTATCTAAAAACGTGGTTTAAAATGAAAACGTGCGTTATATGTAAAAATTACGCGAGTGCGCAAGCAAAAACGTAAAATTTATGAAATAAAAGTCCTACAAGTGTAAAAACAATTTTCTTACTTAATATATGACAAAAGCAAATTTTAGAAAAAAGATTTATATTTTTTTGACTTTTATATTTTTTATTATGAATTAAATAAGATTTTAATCTAATTAATTAATTAAAAATACTAAAACATTTTAGAAAAATCTGAAACTTTTACAGAAAATACTTTAAGTTTTACTGGTCCTAAGAAAAATAAAAAATGTGGAGGGTGCTTTAAAGAATAAGCAGAAAATAAGCCAAGGAAAGCTTATTCTCTAAACTGCCAAATGTACTTTAGTAATTAAATGCGCATGAGATAACCAATAAAAGACCCAAGGGCAGTTGGTGTTGGAGTGGTGTGTTGGAGCGTGGCTGTTGTGAGAGGACTGACCTGGGTTCGAATCCCAGGCAGTACCTTTTTTGAACTATTTTTTTTTTATTTTTTTTTTTATTTTACAAACTTATTAAGCACAAGGAAATAAGCAACTTTTAAAACTACAACTTTTTATGAAAACCTCTAATAAGCACAGAATAAGCTGAAAATCTCAACAGTTAACAAAAATTATGGAAATAAGCACTAGATTAAGCTAAATAACTAATAAGCTAATGAATAAGCACAAGGTGAATTGGAAATAAGCTAGATACTAATTATAAGCTAATATTATAACTGAATAAGCAATATAACTTGAAAATAAGCACAAAATAAGCCAAAATAAACACTGTTTGCACAGGACACTTTTTAAGAAAATGGTCTAAAAGAAACTAAGTGAAAAGCACTTAATAAGCTGATTAGGAGTGAACTACTATTTTTCTAATTTAGTTAAGCAGCTAAACTTTAATATCCCAAAAGCTTTTAGGCTAAAACTTGGTATTAAACACACACTAAAATTCTAAAGTTTATTCAAAAACGACCCAACTGAAATTTTGACTTTTTAATTTACACTAAAACTTTGACTTTTATGAACTTTAAATCAATTCTATGGACTGAACAAGTTATATTAAGCTATAATAAGACTGATTTAAGCTGGATAAACAACTTTTAAGCTAGTATGTATGATTATGTAATCCAAATTTATAACAGTTAAGTAGTAGAATAAGATTAAAGATTATTTTGACTTTTTAACTAATGAGGATTGGTTTTAATGACTGAACTAAGCTATTTAATACTAAGGTGACATGAAACACTAACAAGCAATAACACATATGCCTTCTAACATAGATAACTAAGCAGTTCCAAACACCCCTTATGTGGACTGTTTAGAGAATTTAAACACTAAAACAAAATTTTAAAGCAAATGACTTATTGATTAACTGAAATTAACCATATTGAGACAGTATTAGACTAGAATTAACATGCCTTAAACACATAAACTATGAAATGCAAAGTTTTAGAAATTGCTTACAATATGGAATTCAAGTGAAAAATTGAGAACCAAGGACTGAAATCACTTCCTATGGCTTCCCATGAAACTCTATACCAAATAGCAATCCAATATCAACACTGCTTCAGTCTTGATCTTCATTTCCATTGCTTTTTATTTTTAGCTAATTTTTTTAGTATTTTTGGAATTTTTTTTGAATTAAAGCTCTACATTGAATTTGAAATGTTTCTGACAGCTTAAACAAGCTACTAGGAGCTTATTTGAGCTTACTTGGTCCAAAACAACAGATACAAACACATCTAGATTAATATGAGAATTTAAAGTCGAAATTTCACAATCATAAAAACTTGGTAAATTACTGAAATTGAAACTGGAAATAGGTTTGAGATACACTGGAATATGATTACAAAGTATTAAAAAGCTTAAACATTAACTGGAAAACTTAAAAAGCTTAAAACGACATAAGTAAAAATAAAATTACACTAACTAACTATCCACACTGCTTCTCTCTTGATATTTATTGACTTCATTCTGTTCTTTGTCGACTTCTAATCATTTCCCACCTTTTTCCAGCTCTCCAATTCATCTTAATCGTACACATGGCAATTTGGCGGGAAAAAGTCTTTGAGCAGGTTATTGCATTTAATGGGTTTTGGGAGGTTATGGAGGTGGAGGGGGGTTGGTATACAGCTGGGGGATAAGGTGGAAAGGTGGAAAGTGGTGGTGAAACCACTGGTATTTAGGATGCAGTGGTGGGAGAGGAGAAGCTACAGTGTAGGGCGGTATTTTAATTTAAACACTGGTTTTGGGTTTGGGCTTATATTGGACTGGGCTTGGGGTTTGTTTTTGGATAATTTAACAAATGGTCCGTTTGGTATTTAGTTAGTACAAGGACCATTCATGTAATTTTGTAAACTGAAGGACTGAAAATGCAACTTATCCAAACTTATCACAAGGGTCAATCCTGCAAATAATGGTTAGTACAAGGACTAAATTTGCATAAAGTTCCATTTTTATAAGTCTAAGGACCAAATCTGCCAATTTTGAAACTTTAAGGGCCTAACTTGTAATTTTCCAAAAGTTCACCATAAGGACCAATTTTGTCATTTATGAATAGTACAAGGCTAAAATTTGATAATTTTCACTTTTTAAATTAACCAAGGACTATATTTGACAATTTTCAAACTTTAGGGACTAAAGTTGTCATTTTGTAAATTTTAAACTTTAAAGGATTTGTTTTGACAACTTTTGAATCCCATGGACCTTAAATGACATTTTACAAGTTTTTGAATTACCAGGGACTAGTTTTGACAATTTTTGAAACTTGGGGGACTAAAACTGCCAATTATGCAAACTTGATACGTTTTTCATCTAATTTTGGTATTTTTGCATTTAAAACACATAAAACACTTATTTGTGATATTTTTATCATTTTGATGTATTTCTGAGTGTTTTCAGATGTTTTTGCAGTCTAGATAGTACAAAAATGATGAGTATTTAGACATTCATCAATCCCCCACACTAAGATATTGCTAGTCCCTAGCAATGTTTTATGAAAAGTTAATGGATTTTATCTCTTTACCAAAATCCATTACTTCTGGAGTAGCCAATTTTTTTAGTTCAAGTAAGAACTTTGGTACAATGATAACCAAATGATTTTGAGCAAATCATAAGCTGTAAACGGATTTGATTTGTCTTTACCAGAAGCCGTTTGCTTCTGGACTAGCCAACTCTTAGATAAAATATCTTTGGTGAGTCGATTACCAATTATGGCTTTCCAACTGCCTTTACCACAAGCCATAAACTTGCGGGCTAGCCAACTCTTTACTTTTTAGGATATGGTGAGCTGAACACCATACAATTTTGGGCAAATTGCAAGCCATAAACGGATTTGAGATATCTTTACCAAGAGCCGTTTGCTCCTGGATTAGCCAATCCTTATGTGGGTTAGACATGGTGGACTGATTACCATTTGTTGTGTTTAGTACATAGTACTTTCACTAAAAAAATTTTTTAAAATTTGGCCATTTTGGGGGAAAAAGGGACTAAAAGGGTACATTTATGATCAAATTCGCCAGAATTTCCCCCCCACACTTAGAAATGAATATTGTCCTCAATATTCAAAGTACCGGCTGTTATGCCGAAACATAGAACGTAAAAAGATAACATTACTAGCTAAGTGTAGAAACACAACAATTATTCTCTTTTTTTAATATTTACAATTTTCATTCATTTTTTAGATCTATATACAACATGTGGGGTATCTCCCCCACACTAAGGTGGTACACACGGGTGAAAACCCATGTTTAACTACTGTTTTTGATTTCCGAGTCGCTAGCTTGACTCGACCCCGAATTAATTTGTTCATGGGGAAGTAAGTGGAAGAGACAATCTCCATCGGACTTTCGTTCAAGATGTTTGTATAAACATTGAAGTACGCGAAAGTTCCACACCGATGACATATACATAGAACCAGCTCACAAATGATAAATGAAAATGCCGGGATCAAAAATAGTGTCTTCATTCCCGAAGGAGAAAAGGGAACGAGAAGTCACACCATATGTGAAGAAAAGGAAGAAAATCATGATAAAAATCATGACTAACTCATAATTATCAGAAGGGGAATTCATGATTTCTAGATCATGAATCTCATCATTTAAGCTCATTTGATCAAGACATATTCTGGGTGGGAGGGATGGGATTTTGATATCAAGCAAGTTCTCATGGCTGAGAACATTGCCCTCCGGAACACAAAGATCATTTATGTCTAGATCAAAGTGGAAGTTATCATACTCTGGTGGAGATATGATATGAGTGAGTTCAAAGGAGAACTCCTCGTAAAGAGAATCATTCACATGAAGTGAATTTGTGAACTCTTGTTCCATTGTGGGCTCATCACTATCCTTGTCAAAGATTGGATTGTTAGAAATCCAAGTGAATTCAGATTCGAATTCAAATAGAGGATTGGTGAAAGTAGCTTTGAATGCTTCGGGAACAAGGCGATTAACATTCTCTATTGGACTGTTAGGGTGAGAAGTGAGTGAACGATCATTATAAAGAAGTCTTTCAATTTCTCCTAGGTTGGCTTTGAAATCAAAGAGATCATCATCACTTTCTGATGAAAGTGGAATGAAATCGGAGAAAGTCTCAAAATGATCTTTTGAACACTCAAGAGGGGAAAGGATATCACACAAATGCTCGAGAATTCCCTGTGACTCTCTCGGGATTGGGACAAGGTCCTCAACACTAGACTTTATGAATTCGTCCGATTCCTTTTCAGGAACAGTGTCAAGATGCTCGTCCCCCATGTTCAGAGAGTGAGTGGGAGCTTCGGGTGTGATAGCAGTTGTTTGAGAATGAATCTCAACTGCTGGGATATCAACTGATGAACTTGATGAATCTTTATAAAATTGTAGGATACCAAGTGCATCCTCATCATCACTGTCATCAGGAATAAAACGAAATTGAGAGCTAGATCTGGCTGCTTTTTCTTGTGCAATTGATTCCCTAATAGATTTTTCAAAGGCAATTTGGGAATTTATTTTAGCAGCCTGCTCTTCAGCTAGCAATTCTTCCATGGATTTCTCATGTGAATTTTGAATGACGGGACATTGTGGGAGTGGAGATTTGTCAAAACCGGAATGTTGACATTGATAATCATCATGAGGACCCCCACAATATACACAAGAAAAACTGGGAACATTATGAAATGCTGTTTTACTCAACTCCTCAGTTCTTTTCACTGACTCCAGAAGCTCTAGATAAGTGTCTTGTTGGGTTTGCTGAGGAGTTTGAGTCATTTGGCACTGTGGAGGTTGGTCGTGATATGGATAGTCGTAATTGTTACAAGGAAATGGATTCCCTGTTTGACAATCAGAGCTGAAATGGGGACCTCCACAGTTCTCACAACAGTAAAACTGTTGAGCCTGGATTGGTGAATCATATGGATATTGGTCATAACCAAATTTCTGAGCATCACCGGAAAACTGTTCATAGACAAACGTGTTTCCGGATTGACACTCAAATCCTTGGTGAGGACCTCCACAAAATTCACAGCAGTTATGTTGATTATATGAAGATAGGTCGGGCTGTGGTGTGTGATTGGAAAAGTTTGAGGGGTCGTTAAATGAGTTCGGATTAGGATCATAATCAAATGAATTCCTCGAACCATAAAACAAACAACTCCCGTTATGAATATCATTACCACATTGTACACACGTACACCAGCGACAGGGTGAACCAAAAAGAGGCTCACCACAACCGACACAAGGAATAAACGATTCTATTTGAGAGTTATGAGAAGGAATCGGTTCATTCAAAGAATCAACAAAACCAACATGGTGATCTGAATGACTATTAAGATTTGAAGAACATTTTGAAAAATCCGAAAGTGGGACAAGTGGTGTGCTCTGAGAGCTAGCAATTTCCACCACTTCCGTTATGGTCTCCGGTTCTGGTTCTTGAGAAACGTGAAGATTTGGCAAGTCATTCTTGCTAGTCACCGGTCTAAATTCTGCATGTTTGCTTTTAACCATAAATCGTGAAAGTGTAGGACCAATTTTAGACGGCTTAGGAGCAATCGAGGGGTTAGATCTTTGGATAACTGTAGGTTGGACATATTTAGCACCTCCATTATCAGAGGGAAGTACCTGGTCCTTTGTCACCCCGGTTTCTCGTTCCATTTCCCTACGCAGAATTAATGGATCATCATGAACAACACGAATTTTTGACATTTGTGATAAAGTAGGAAGTTTTTCAACTTCGTTCCAGAATTCGTCGTAGTCGAGAGATTCCATGAGAATAGAAGAAGTTAGAATCAAATGGATAGAGGTTAAAGGAATAAAGAATCAAAAAGGGTAAGAGGGTAAAGATGAATATTTTTGGATTTTTGGATAAACATTTTGTAAAAACAAAGAATGAAAATATTTTTGGTGTTGTTAACACTTTAGGAAAAGTGTTAATGAACTTTTTGATTTTTGATTAACTTTTCTAAAAACTGTTTACAAACGGTGGTATATGTGCAAGAATGGATCTGGAAATGCTTAAAACACGCTTACAGCCTCCCCGGCAGCGGCGCCAAAATTTGATTGGGTCTGAACCGTCAAGCTTAATCACACAAGCTAGCCACTTGTGAATGGCTAACCGTAATAAACTTAAAACTGCTCAGAAACCAATGCAATGAAGATCTGGAGAATACAGTGGATTCCCGGGTCGTTAAGTCCCACGGAGACTCAATGGTGTTTCAAAACTTTCAGACGATAGAATGATCACTAAGGATAGTGATCAGTAAGGATTTTGAGATATTTATACCTAAAGAAAAAGTTTATAAATTACAGCGACTTAAATGCAAATTAAAGAAAATTAAAAAGCTAAAATATATTAAATAAATGCTATCACTATTTTTACAATGATGTTTTTCTTGATTTATAAAATAAAATAACTTAAATAAACTATTTTAACTAAAACGTAAACTTAAATTATCTAAAAACGTGGTTTAAAATGAAAACGTGCGTTATATGTAAAAATTACGCGAGTGCGCAAGCAAAAACGTAAAATTTATGAAATAAAAGTCCTACAAGTGTAAAAACAATTTTCTTACTTAATATATGACAAAAGCAAATTTTAGAAAAAAGAATTATATTTTTTTGACTTTTATATTTTTTATTATGAATTAAATAAGATTTTAATCTAATTAATTAATTAAAAATACTAAAACATTTTAGAAAAATCTGAAACTTTTACAGAAAATACTTTAAGTTTTACTGGTCCTAAGAAAAATAAAAAATGTGGAGGGTGCTTTAAAGAATAAGCAGAAAATAAGCCAAGGAAAGCTTATTCTCTAAACTGCCAAATGTACTTTAGTAATTAAATGCGCATGAGATAACCAATAAAAGACCCAAGGGCAGTTGGTGTTGGAGTGGTGTGTTGGGGCGTGGCTGTTGTGAGAGGACTGACCTGGGTTCGAATCCCAGGCAGTACCTTTTTTGAACTATTTTTTTTTTGATTTTTATTTTACAAACTTATTAAGCACAAGGAAATAAGCAACTTTTAAAACTACAACTTTTTATGAAAACCTCTAATAAGCACAGAATAAGCTGAAAATCTCAACAGTTAACAAAAATTATGGAAATAAGCACTAGATTAAGCTAAATAACTAATAAGCTAATGAATAAGCACAAGGTGAATTGGAAATAAGCTAGATACTAATTATAAGCTAATATTATAACTGAATAAGCAATATAACTTGAAAATAAGCACAAAATAAGCCAAAATAAACACTGTTTGGACATGACACTTTTTAAGAAAAGGGTCTAAAAGAAACTAAGTGAAAAGCACTTAATAAGATGATTAGGAGTGAACTACTATTTTTCTAATTTAGTTAAGCAGCTAAACTTTAATATCCCAAAAGCTTTTAGGCTAAAACTTGGTATTAAACACACACTAAAATTCTAAAGTTTATTCAAAAACGACCCAACTGAAATTTTGACTTTTTAATTTACACTAAAACTTTGACTTTTATGAACTTTAAATCAATTCTATGGACTGAACAAGTTATATTAAGCTATAATAAGACTGATTTAAGCTGGATAAACAACTTTTAAGCTAGTATGTATGATTATGTAATCCAAATTTATAACAGTTAAATAGTAGAATAAGATTAAAGATTATTTTGACTTTTTAACTAATGAGGATTGGTTTTAATGACTGAACTAAGCTATTTAATACTAAGGTGACATGAAACACTAACAAGCAATAACACATATGCCTTCTAACATAGATAACTAAGCAGTTCCAAACACCCCTTATGTGGACTGTTTAGAGAATTTAAACACTAAAACAAATTTTTAAAGCAAATGACTTATTGATTAACTGAAATTAACCATATTGAGACAGTATTAGACTAGAATTAACATGCCTTAAACACATAAACTATGAAATGCAAAGTTTTAGAAATTGCTTACAATATGGAATTCAAGTGAAAAATTGAGAACCAAGGACTGAAATCACTTCCTATGGCTTCCCATGAAACTCTATACCAAATAGCAATCCAATATCAACACTGCTTCAGTCTTGATCTTCATTTCCATTGCTTTTTATTTTTAGCTAATTTTTTTAGTATTTTTGGAATTTTTTTTTTTTGAATTAAAGCTCTACACTGAATTTGAAATGTTTCTGATAGCTTAAACAAGCTACTAGGAGCTTATTTGAGCTTACTTAGTCCAAAACAACAGATACAAACACATCTAGATTAATATGAGAATTTAAAGTCGAAATTTCACAATCATAAAAACTTGGTAAATTACTGAAATTGAAACTGGAAATAGGTTTGAGATACACTGGAATATGATTACAAAGTATTAAAAAGCTTAAACATTAACTGGAAAACTTAAAAAGCTTAAAACGACATAAGTAAAAATAAAATTACACTAACTAACTATCCACACTGCTTCTCTCTTGATATTTATTGACTTCATTCTGTTCCTTGTCGACTTCTAATCATTTCCCACCTTTTTCCAGCTCTCCAATTCATCTTAATCGTACACATGGCAATTTGGTGGGAAAAAGTCTTTGAGCAGGTTATTGCATTTAATGGGTTTTGGGAGGTTATGGAGGTGGAGGGGGGTTGGTATACAGCTGGGGGGATAAGGTGGAAAGGTGGAAAGTGGTGGTGAAACCACTGGTATTTGGGATGCAGTGGTGGGAGAGGAGAAGCTACAGTGTAGGGCGGTATTTTAATTTAAACACTGGTTTTGGGTTTGGGCTTATATTGGACTGGGCTTGGGGTTTGTTTTTGGATAATTTAACAAATGGTCCGTTTGGTATTTAGTTAGTACAAGGACCATTAATGTAATTTTGTAAACTGAAGGACTGAAAATGCAACTTATCCAAACTTATCACAAGGGTCAATCCTGCAAATAATGGTTAGTACAAGGACTAAATTTGCATAAAGTTCCATTTTTATAAGTCCAAGGACCAAATCTGCCAATTTTGAAACTTTAAGGGCCTAACTTGTAATTTTCCAAAAGTTCACCATAAGGACCAATTTTGTCATTTATGAATAGTACAAGGCTAAAATTTGATAATTTTCACTTTTTAAATTAACCAAGGACTATATTTGACAATTTTCAAACTTTAGGGACTAAAGTTGTCATTTTGTAAATTTTAAACTTTAAAGGATTTGTTTTGACAACTTTTGAATCCCATGGACCTTAAATGACATTTTACAAGTTTTTGAATTACCAGGGACTAGTTTTGACAATTTTTGAAACTTGGGGGACTAAAACTGCCAATTATGCAAACTTGATACGTTTTTCATCTAATTTTGGTATTTTTGCATTTAAAACACATAAAACACTTATTTGTGATATTTTCATCATTTTGATGTATTTCTGAGTGTTTTCAGATGTTTTTGTAGTCTAGATAGTACAAAAATGATGAGTATTTAGACACTCATCACTTACCGATGCACCAATGGCAATGAATAAAATTTCAAAAACCCCTTGATTGTTTTTCTTGATACGTGTGACCGTCCATGGGTTTTTTTTCTAAGTTGTGACAGTAATACGGTAGCATTTCAAAAGATTCTAATGGTGAACCTCTTAACAATTGTAACCCATAATCCTTCCCTCTCCATGCTTGTTGGTAAGATATAGATGTTTTATATTGTGCCATGATATCTTTTTGTATATCTCTCCCTTTCAAATCACGGCTACCATCTTCTAATTTATCTTTCATAATGTGAGCAATAACTTTTTTGTTTGCATTTCGATGGTTAGGATATGTTTGGGTTCTAGGACACGTGTGAATATCATTCATGCTTGTAATTTGAAAAACATCTGAATTTGGCCAACGTCTGGCATTAATATACCATGCACATTGTTCATAATGGAAGCATTTTATGTTGTAAGTTATAGGGTTAGTTTTTTTCGAAACAAATTCATAACCATCTTGTAAAGCTTTCAACCTGTATGCCAAGTCTAATTCCGCCCTAGTTAAAAAAACCTTATTGATTTTTATTTCAGTTTTGTTGTTATAATCCTTTGTAGGCATAGGTTTTGGCGTGTAAAGTGGTGGTTCAGGAACTTCAGGGATATGTTCAAAAAAATTCGGCCATTTATGGTTACCGGGGTGTTTGGTTTTATTTAATTCATCAAAACAATCATTTTCATCATCTTCGTTATCCGAAAGAAAAGCAAATGATGACCCCTGGTTTTGTAAAATTTGCCTCATCTTTATAACCTGAGCCATCATCTTCCTGTTCGTTATCAGAACTGAAAGCACATGATGACCCCGGTTTTGTGAAATTTGCCTCATCTTTATAACCTGAGTCATCATCTTCCTGTTCGTTATCAGAACTGAAACCACATGATGACCCCGGTTTTGTGAAATTTGCCTCATCTTTATAGTTATAGTTATTGTTTTGAAAATCATTTGATGGGCCGATGTTTTCTTCTACCATTGTAGGGAAAAAATTATAAAACTCTGGCACTTGCTGAGTTGAACCAAGAGTTGTTGTTTCTTCCATTGTTTTAGATTGCGAAACATACAACTGTACAAGTTCAGCAGGAGACTCTAAAGCACATTGAACAAAAAAGTTTACCTCGTTGTCGTCTGTAACATCGAGTCGAAAGTCAGCTGAAGGGACTTTCACATTTAAATTTACTCGGGCATTTTGCTTCAATTTAAACTTATTCACCACCAGATCAACTAACCCTGAATATGTTATATCATGATCCATAATCACACCGCGCTTTATTTCACCGTAATGTAACATACATTTGAATTTATGTAAATTCAAGGCCATTTTCTTTTTGTAAGTATTGTGAAGATGTGTATACATTCAATTTCGTGGATGTGTTATTTATAGCGTAATGTTACCACGTCTGTTTGCAAATAGTGATTAACATGTGTCATAGTTCGTGTATAATATTATGTGATAAAAATTTTGTTTTCCTTACAAGTCAAACTAATGTCATATTTCTTGCATACCAGTCACATCTTTGTCTCTGTAAGGGCCCTGAGTAGTCTCTATCATGTCATATTTCGTGTGTACAATTATGTGATAAAAAAAAGATTATTTACTAGTCACATCTGTGTCTCTATAAAGTTTTCTGACAAGTCAGATTCTTGTCATATTTCGTGTATAATATTATGTGATAAAAAAAAAAGCTTGTATACCAGTCACATCTATGTCTCTATAAGGGCCCTGAGTAGTCTCCATCATGTCATATTTCGTGTATACAATTATGTGATCAAAAGAAAGTTTATTTACTAGTCACATCTGTGTCTCTATAAAGTTTTCTGACAAGTCAGATTCTTGTCATATTTCGTGTATAATATTATGTGATAAAAAAAAGCTTGTATACCAGTCATATCTTTGTCTCTATAAGGGCCCTGAGTAGTCTCCATCATGTCATATTTCGTGTATACAATTATGTGATCAAAAGAAATTTCCCTAAAACCTAAACCCTAAACCCTAAACCATAAACCATAAACCATAAACCCTAAACCCTAAACCGTAAAACCTAAACCCTAAACCCTAAACCCTAAACCTTAAACCCTAAACCCTAAACCCTAAATCCTAAACCCTAAACCATAAACCCTAAACCATAAATCATAAACCCTAAACCTTAAACCATAAACCCTAAACCCTAAACCCTAACTGTGGGGGTTGAAGGAGATTCTGGCTCATTCCTCATTAGGCCCAACAAAGAATCAATAATTCTTCTAACATTGTCAGTCAATCAACTTTTAGGATTTAATGTTTAATGGTATAATTTTTTTCATCTATCGTACTTTATATTTTTATTTCGATGTAGTATTTCACTTTGGTAGTGTAATGAATAAAAGTTCGTATTATATGTAGAACTCTAGCATTTTATACGAATGAAAGAAGGAACAACTGAATTTCATTCAATACAACAACAAAGTAGCATAACGTGACATTGCAAGCTGAACATAACCAGACTTAGTCACTAGTCAAATAACTTTTTTGAACATGAAGGTTTATCTTGTTTTTTCTTCTTGAAACCCTCGTTTTTGCATTCCTTGGGCACAACAAGTGGGGATAACTCCACCCGTGATACGTACACATGTAGTTGGTTTTGCTGAAGTTGAGTATACTTTCGTATACGTTCGGGGTCTTCCATTGCATCAACTAATACTTCGAGTCCTGAATCAAGACTACAGTTTGGTTTCTATAAATAAAAAAAGGTTGGGGAGTTTTCATCATAACCTAAACAATTGGTTAAGATTATTTTCAACTGATTGACCGAAAAAGTTTCGTAATCAACTGGATCTACACAAGCAACTATACCACCTACAAACTTTCTTCCAGGTGGTGAAGTGAAACTTCCATAATGGTGTAGTCGGACTTTGAATGTCATCTCTTGACCTATAGAAGGATTTAACAAAAGATAAAAAGATGTAATTGTTTTGAATACAACAACGTGGTTTATATAATGTGACCCACTAACGTATCTAATGTTTGTATACCAGTAACATCTTTGTCTCTATAAGGGAGTTGAGTAGTCTCTATTCATGTCATATTTCATGTATATTATTATGTGAACAGAAAAAAAAAGCTTATTTACTAGTCACATATGTGTCTGTATAAAGTCTCTGACATGTCATATTCATGTCATATTTCGTGTATAATATTATGTGATACAAAAAAAGTTTAATTACTAGTCACATCTTACTCTGTGTAAAGTTTCTGACATGCCATATTCATGTCAGATTTCGTGTGTAATAGCATGTGTGTGTGTAAATTTTTACCCGAAATATGACACAGAAACGACAAGTGTATGACATGGTTTTATCCCTATTTAAGGCTTACTTTGTCATTCAAGGCTTACTTTGTCATTCAAAATCATTTACTAATTTATCCATTGTCATCAAAATAAAATGTCGGACAACATACCCTTCGACCTGCAAGTTGATATCATGAATAGACTTCCAGTTAAGTCATTACTACAATTAGGGAAGGAGGCCCCTCGTCTGTAATGCCAACCCAAGAGTATGTCAGGAGAATAGAGGAGGATGCATCCGAAGATGATCATTTTACGCGTGGCCCATGGCTAAGCGCGCTTGGCTATCTAGATGCTTTTGGGATCAGGGTAGATGCTTGTTTAGGCGATATGAAAACCTTTTGTAAAAAAGGGAAGCTTGAACTGGTTTTAGCCGTCATCAAGTCTTGTACACCAAATGTGCTTGGTGACCTAACTGTGACACTCAAAGATCCATCAGGAACAATGTCTGGTTCAATTCATCACAAAGTACTAGAAGAGGATAAGGGGTACGTCAAGTCTATCGGTGTCGGTGCTGTTTTGATACTAAAGAACGTCTCAGTGTTCACACCAAAACCACATAACCATTACCTTAACATCACTTTGAAAAACATTGTTGAGGTTTACCACAAGGATACCGTTTATCAGTGATGTTTAAATTGGAGTTTCGTTTTTAATTTGTATCATGTTTATCTTGTATTTCTTTATGTTTTTAATTAACCCTTCTGCTAGACTTTCGTTTTTAATTTGTATCATCTTTATCTTGTATTTTTTTATGTATTTATTTAACCCATCTACTGTTTTCATTTAACTCATCTACAAAACTTTAGTTATCGACTTGTCAAATATCTTGTGATATGTAACATACACAAACTTTAATTAGATAAAAATATATATACAAACGGTTGAAACTACATATACAAATGGTCAACTAATCATATCTACATCCGCTAGTATTCGTCAACCATAGATGAAAATACATATACAAACGGTCAACTAATCATATCCACACTCGCTAGTATTCTCACAACGGGTATTATAAAAATGATGAGCCATAACAAATCTAAAGTCCCTAAAATAATCTTCAGGTTTACTAATAACCGGTGGTGGGATCCTACCTTTACAAAATCGATGCATAAGCCAACATACAACTACTCCACAATCCCTACCATTTGATTGCTGCGGAGCAGGAAACCATTTTGAATCATTATAAGAGAATGAGAAGTTAAAATGTGGCCGTCCGGTAACGCGAAAATATCCTTGGAGCTGTAAACTTTCATTTAAGACTTTAGTCGATCCAACAAGATGTCGTCGCAACTTACCCGACCTACTCTTACTATACATCGAGTCGAAAACAGAAATATGAGAATTCGGAAGATCTACGACACCTAGAACCCAGTGGTTGCCTTCGGCATGGAACGGCATATACACCTACAAAGATAAAATCATTAGCTTACATACAATTAAATAGCTTATTAAAATACTAAACGCATTAAAATCATTAAACAACAATACTTACCACTTGTACCTCATCCCAGGATGGGTACGGACTTGTCCTCCCACTTATCGTTCCCTGTAATGCACTATCCGTCACAAGTAAGAAGAGAAAAGTGCCTGGAGCATACGATGCAAGTGTTGATTTCGCTACTGTCCAGGGAGCACCATTTGGCCTCTGACGAATTAGAAGCTCAGTCCATGCATTCATATGCTAATTCATATCAAAAAAATATTAAAATTATTTATAAGCATTCTATAAAAAAAACTATTCAAATACATTATAAACATGTAATAATAAACTTACATCGTCTGTAAGCCAACCATTACTTGGGACCTTGGAACAAAAAGGGAGCAATTCACGCCAAAAAATTGTCTCACACGCAAAACCCTTCATATGACAGTCCAGGTATATGGGTTTACAGTTCCTCAGGAATGTATTTAAGTCTTCATATACTGTACGCCTAACCTAAATAGCCAAAAGTAATATCAATAATAAGTTGTTAATCATTGTTAAATTTCAAGATTATTCACGTCGTTTTATGATTACCTTAGCAGGGCCAACGTTATAAAACGAAATGTACTCTCCGGTATAATTTTCCCGTAAAAACTCAACTCTATCCCTCTCTTATTCATCATCATCGACCCTATCGTCTTCTTCATCAATAGATTTTCCAAGATCTAACGGGCTAATATTTGATGAAATGACATTATCCTTAAGCCTACCATCCCGTTTATTGGGAATAGGAGTCGTGTCTGGCAAAACGTCAAACAGGCTGCACAAATAACGGCTAGGACGAACATCTCTCTTTTCTCGATTAATAGCACCCTAACACGGAACAAATATACATGCAACTATTATAGTAGAAAAATGAAATAAAGATATATACTTATGTGGGTTATAAATTTACCGGCAACACACGATTAGCTACGGGGGGGGGGGGGGGGGGGTGTGATGCACTAGCTTGTTGCGCATTGTTACCCGACCACGGAACAAATCCTTGTTGTGGCATAGGCGTCCTAGAGTGAGGCGTCGGCTGGTCGTATACGTGCGTGCCCACCTGTGGCGACTGGTGGTGAGACACCCCCTCAAAGAAAGAACTACTGGGGGGGGGGGGGGGGTAGGAAACCCCCCCATCTCCTTGACCAGCCTCACCAAATACCTACATACAATATTGTAATGTTTAGTACTTTTTAAACAAATTAATAAACTATATACATGCCGTTGGTAAACCTACCTGCGCGTTCGGGTTCCAATTACTTCCAGTTCTAGCCGGCCTGAAACCCTAAATACAATATTATAATGTTTAGTAATTTTTAAAACAAATGATTAGCAACAACAAAATATGCAAATAAAATATACATGCGCGTTCGGGTTCCAATTACTTCCAGTTCCAGCCGGCGCGAAACCCTAAATACAATATTATAATGTTTAGTAATTTTTAAAACAAATGATTAGCAACAAAAAAATATGCAAATAAAACATACATGCGCGTTCGGGTTCCAATTACTTCCAGTTCCAGCCGGCGCGAAACCCTTAATTCAATATTATAATGTTTAGTAATTTTTAAAACAAATGATTAGCAACAAAAAAATATGCAAATAAAACATACATGCGCGTTCGGGTTCCAATTACTTCCAGTTCGAGCCGGCGCGAAACCCTAAATACAATATTATAATGTTTAGTAATTTTTAAAACAAATGATTAGCAACAAAAAAATATGCAAATAAAACATACATGCGCGTTCGGGTTCCAATTACTTCCAGTTCCAGCCGGCGCGAAACCCTAAATACAATATTATAATGTTTAGTAATTTTTAAAACAATTGATTAGCAACAAAAAAATATGCAAATAAAACATACATGCGCGTTCGGGTTCCAATTACTTCCAGTTCCAGCCGGCGCGAAACCCTTAATTCAATATTATAATGTTTAGTAATTTTTAAAAGAAATAAGTAGCAACAAAAACTTATACAAATAAAACATACCCGCGCGTTCGGGAAACCACTAAATCCACTAAAGAAACCAAATATTTTTTGGAACATTGTGTCGTGTTCCTTAATCTTGGCAGCCTGAGCCTTTGTCAAATCCTCTAGTTCCGTCAAATGACGATAAACGAATTCTGGAACATCGTCACGGCTATATTGGTCTGAAAGTAGGGGTATTGGTGGTGGTTCAATACTACGCCCCTCAAAAAATGCCATGCTATCACGGAACCAACCCTTTTTGGACTCATATGCATCGGGTACAAGTCTTAATGTAGGTTCCGCTACCTAAAATTTATATAACAACAAATACGAATATTGTTATGAATCACTAAAAACTGAATGGCATGATTAAATAACAACTCACCAATAAACTATCCAGGTAACAACGTTTAAACGGCCGCTTGTAACGCCAAGCACACACTCTCGGATGGAGCTCATGATGATTAAAAAAATCTAGTGCCGTGTCTAGATAAGTCTCCAAAATCCACGTCTATAAAAAAATAATTGGTTAATTACTTTAACATTATATATATACATAAACAGCAAAAACTAAAATTATATATATTTACATACCTTAAAGGCCCATGTAAAGCCGATCAGCGTATACTTAGGGTTCTTTACCTTGCCGTCAGCGTCGGGCGGTGGTCGTGGCTTCACAAAAAAAGCTTCAAGACGTGAATCTACTGCACCAACTAACTGACTATACAATGTCGGCCACACGTACGAACCCCAAGGATATATGTTCCAAGCATCAAGATTATCTACTAAAGCCATGCACCATGTGGGGACTACGTAATTAACCTCGTGGCCTAACAACACCATCTCCAACAACCCTAGCAAACTAACACGAACGGCATCGATATCGACAAGCTTATCAAAGGCATCGCTATAAATATAAGCATTCAACACTCCAACAGTTATCGAACATCCGTCGTAACGTGAGTCAAAAACACGTCTCCTAAGAGGAGTAGGGTGACCTTTATATTTGTCTTGAAAATCAACCCCAAATCTCAAGCCAGTTACTAAACAAAACTCCTCTCTACCAAATCTCAACTCAAAATCTCCTACACGATACCTCAATGGAACGACTTCCGTGTCTCCCGGTTTAGGATCAACTTGACATAAACTCATATAATGTATTAAAATACATGACTCTCGCATTTGTTCTATGTCAAACATCCATCCGAAACACGTCTGCCTAAACAATACTTCCTTATTGGTATTCGCAAATTTTTTTTAAGGTAATGAACCAAACTAAGCTTACTTCTACAGGTAAGGTCAACGGAAAAATCCTAAAAAAACAATTAATAACAGTATATATTATTAACTACACCAAAGCATAAAACAAGAAATAATGACATCGGAAGAAAAAAAATTATTTACCGGAACAACTAGTGCCATATTCACAAACAAATGCGTTAACACCTAACTACTACCACCACCAAACCACCCAAGAATGACAACCACAACCTGTCGCACCACCTACAACAAACCACCACCAACAGCCACACAACCACCAACTGCCTTCACCACCAACAACACCACCACCTACAGCAAACCACCACCAACAACACAACCACCACCAACTGCCGCACCACTACCAACTGCCACCACCAACTGCCGCACCACCTACCGCCGGCACCTCCTCCAACAGACACAACACCACCACCAACAGCCTACAACACCAACAACACCACCTCCAACTGCGTTCACCACAACAACACCACCACCAACAACACAACTCGACAGCAGGCAAAAAAAAAAAACAAAACAAAGAAGATTTTTGCAACTTTGAGAAGAGAGAACACTAAAAACACCTACTCCATTATCACTACAAATGAATACCCAAACGAATACCCAGCTGCTACTAATCCTACACATTTTGCTGTTAAAAGCCGATCAGTCATTTCATATAATTTGCAGGTTATTGTTTTGCTCATTCCCAATGGAGGAGAGAGTATTTCGCTGCAAAGGTGAGGCGAGAGGCTAGTTTTCTTCGTGTGTCAGTCGGGGTCCCCACAGTTTGTTAGATTTCGCTGCAAAGGTGAGGCGAATTGCCTTTTTTTTTTTTTTTTTTTTTTTTTTTTTTTTTTTTTTTTAATTACGCACGTTAATTTAATGGGGAAGCGACATGTGTCCATTAAGCATTTCTACACAAGTTTGTAGCGAAATGGGTGGCCTTTTTCGAAATACAAAGAAAAGAGGTCCTCTGCAGGACAACGAAGCCCCTGCAGGGCCTTCCAAGTAATTTTCGCTTTTTTAAATGTACAATTCTTGTGCTCTTGTTACTAGGGTAGTCCTAAAAATGTGTGATATTACACGTGATATCACCTTTGATGTAACATGTTTTTGAGCTTTTTCGGTTTGTTTATAAAGATGTTGTGCTTTGTTTAACCATAGCTTATTCACTGATCAACAATAGATATTTCCAATTCCCGTTGTAAAACCTATTGAAATACTCACAATGTATCCATTAAATAGACAAATTCAATCACAACTTAAATAATAAACAAAAGTACACTAAATAACTATGTGTTAAAAGCAAAATCAACTTGTTTAAGTTGTTTAACCTAAATGTAAACAAATGAAAACGTAAGAAAACAGACGAATACGTATGAAAGTGTAAAAACACGTCTAAAAACGGATGAAAATGAAAGAAAAACTGATGAAAATGGACGAAAACGTATAAAAACGGGCGAAAACATATGAAAACCAAGGTTGTAAAAATCGCTAGGCGCTAGTGAGGCGGTCGGGTAAGGCCTAACGATTAATCGGTTAGGCGGAGATTAATCGGGGATTATTCGGATTGGAACTTTTATGGAAAAAAAATGTAATTTTAGATATTATATTATATTATATGTATGAGATAAGAATAGTGCATCAAAGTTCAACTATTTTAAGTGTTCAAATATAAACATAATACATAATTCTTCAACGTTCAAAGTCAAACATAGATATTACTCGGTTTATTGATCATTTTTAAGCGATCTTTGACCGATTAATCGGTTTGTTGACCGATTCTTAAGTGGTTTTGTTGACCAATTTTTAAGCGATTTTGTCCGATTAGACCGATTATGTCTGATTAATCTGTTTGTTGATCGGTTTTTAAGCGATCTTTGACCAAACCGATTAAATAGGCCGATTATGATAAATCAAGGCGCTTAGTGAGCGACCAGCGATTATGCGGGGATTAATCGGCCGCCTGGACCGATTTTTACAACAGAGATGAAAACTGACAAAAACGAACGAAAACAGATGTAAACGTATGAAAACAGACGAAAACGTATGAAGGCGAAGAAAAAACGCGAATTTAAAATATATAAAAAAAAAAGTGAATTCAATTAAAAAACGTGAATTTAAAAATAAAAGACAAAAAAAATATTTTAATAAAAAAGAAAGATAAAAAGACAAGAAAAAAAATATGGACTTAGGTTTACCTTTTAAATCTTAGGTTAATCTCCACCATTAGATCAAATTAGATGAATGGTGGGGATTTATCCTTTGGTAAGCATGGATTTGTTGGTAAGCAAAATAAAGTTCCTCTAATACATATATTAGAAAAACGGTCAACCGGTTGAACCACTATGTTTAATCCCCAAATCCTCAAACTTTTATTATTTTCGTTTATAACCAATATACTTTTTTTAACACAAAACGATATGTCGATATAAAATCCCGCTGCTATGCACGGGTACTCGTCTAGTATACAAGAATATGATTTCTTCCAAAATCAAATTATGCAATAGTTGTCCGTTCCCTATTGGTTGTTTATTTACAGTGGGATACATGTCTGTACAACATTGGATACATTTTGACATTGCACTGTTTTTGTAACAATTCGCATTTTCGGGTCACTATTCATTTTTACTATTCAATGTTACTATTCACTTTTCACTATTCATCCCGTAAAATTTTTATTTCACATTCTCGTAGGATAAATTATTTTAGTAATGACCTGAGAGTTCGACAATCGTTAGATCATTTTCGCAAAAGTTATTAAGAAAACATCGTCTTAAAGCTTCATTTTGGTCGGAACGCCATTTTAACATCCCGCGCATAACGAAAACCGTCTCTGACAAATTTTCCCGTATCAGATAAATTTTTAGATCACTCATTATTAATTTGAGAATTTTTTAGATTTATTATTAATTTGAGAATTTTTAAGATTTATTTTTATGTTACCAAATAAGCCCAGCGCAGTACGAAACTAAACTTACGTTTTAAACAATTCTACTTACATCCAGACTTAACGATTCCTGCACTGTATTTTCTAAGATGATTAGAAACTTTTATATTTTTGAAAAATTAAAACATATTTTCCTCCTCCTTTGACCATAAAGAAATTAACCTTGTACGTTCTAACTTTTTCTTAAATCGCGTAATTTTTAAACTTCACAAATAACTGTTAAGTTATCCCACGTATGACGAAAACCACATTTTTACATCTCATATAACTTTTAGACTAATTTTAGTCTACACTAAATAAATTCACGGTCGTTTCCCTGAAATTTCGTTCTTTTCTGATAAATTGCGAATTACGCGTTTTTGACCCGTATTTCCAGTTTTAAGCAGCGTTTTTGCACCCAATAAGACTTATCAACCATTTTATATTTTTAGATGGAGTATAATGATGAGTTTCATCATTCCTGCAAGTTTCATATTTTTACGATACCCGGTTTTACCTTTTATGGCTTCGGTTAGCATTTAACGGAACCAAAACTCACTCCGTAATCAAGATAATACCAAAACTATCCACCTAAGTCATCTTATCTCTATATGAACGAAATTAGGGAGGGGAGTCATCACCTTGGTGTCAAAATCCTAAGCATGCTTCCTTTAGATCATTTACATGTGTAAATTTAACCATGGTTAGTTTTTAACCCAATATATAGTTAACTAAAATCTCTAGCCTATAAATACCAAGCATAAACCTTCATAATTTCTTGCACCACCCCTTCTTATCATCTAAAGTCCTAAACCTAAGGCATTTCTTATAGATCTTGTAAGAACATTCATGTGTTCTTGAAGAAAACTAGCGTTTGATCTTCGTTCTTGGAAGTTTTCAAGAAAGAGTCGTTATAATCTTCAAATATCTTCAAGTCTCCAAAAAGACGTCGTTATAATCTTCTTTTCTTCTTCGGGTTCTCAAGAAGGCGTTTTTATAATCTTCTAATAGCCGTGCGTTTTCCAAGATTGCAAATTCTACGTCGAAGCTCCGTTAATATTTTATTTTTCCATAATACTCAAGCATTCTATTTTAAGGTAAGTATATATATAACTCAAACTTATTTAAATACTTATAAACTTTGTTAGTTTATTTATCGTATTTATAAACTCTTACTATATCATATAATCAAAATACATGTTTTACGTATTGAGCACTACAACACTAGGGAACTTCATGTGAGGGGTTCATTTGGGTAAACGGATCGACGAGTTACTGGATTTACGATTTAAAGTGTCCTAGCTCCTTGAACGTTTACTGCATGACCTCTGAATTATGATGGCCCGAACGGTAGTACGAGATATACAAACTAAAACCATTTCTATAAATAAACATACAAATACTACGTCATGATCAATATAATGGCATATATAGGCTCGTTCATGTTATCTTAGGCATTATTCCGAACCTAAGAGTTGACATCATATTCTAGGTTATACGTAGAGACTTCCAGGCTTATCTATCGATCCCGTTATACGTTGTGATATCATTTTTATGGTGAGTTTCATAGCCCCACTTTTACTCGTTTAATTACTTTATAAACTCTTTAGGGGAGATACATGCTCAAATTATTTTCATTTACTTTCACAAGTACTCTAAACTTTTAAGGATTACCGTGAGTCATAGCCCCTGCTCTTTTAATACTTGGTTTACAAACTGTTTGGGGGAGATACATGCTCAACTACTTGCTTTTACTTGTATAAATACTCAAAACATTATCCTTGATTTCATTATAAATGATTGCATTATACTTATTTGCGTTATTCTTGAGTGCATTATACTTAATTGCGTTATTCAACTTAGTGGCTCCAAATTAAGTTGTTGGATGACCATTAATCTTTGGGAAGAGGCTCCCAGTACATGCAATTCAGTGGCTCCAAATTAAGTTGTTGGATGACCATTAATTTAGTGGCTCCAAATTAAGTTGTTGGAAGGCTATTAAATTAGACACATACACAAGTGGCTCCAAATTAAGTTGTTGGAAGGCTATTAAATTAGATACATCCCAAATTAAGTTGTTGGAAAACCCTTGCGGTAACATTTATACTTTTAACTACTATGATACATGCATACATGATTGACGTACAATTTTTAACAGTGGGTTGTAAACACACAGGTTGCAAGTTTTGTATGGGCGAAACTTGGAACTGAGTGGATTTACAATGCCTTTGCTGTGTGAACATTCTTTAATGGCTTTTCAACTTATTCAAAACAAACTTTATGAACTCACCAACCTTTGTGTTGACACTTTTTAGCATGTTTATCTCAGGTCTTAAGGCGATAGCTGGAGTTTGAAGCATAGAGTCGCACGACATATTTTGAAGACTTACGCTTTTATCATTTACCATTTGAAACATTTTGTAAACATTTATATATTATACTTTGGGACCTCATTGTTTGTAACTCTGATTTCATTAATCGAATGGTAACTTTTCATAACGTCTCATTTAGAGGTCGTTTTCTATAACTAGTACTGTGTATTATGAAGTAGCACCCCAATGACACAATCTTCCGCTGCGATATTTTAGGGGTGTTATAGATTGGTATCAGAGCATTGGTTATAGAGAACTAGGTTTCATTTAGAGCCTAGACTATAACTACTATATACGTTGAGACCTTCCTCCCTATCGCCTTGCACACTTTAGACTTTTTCGTAATTTTAGCACCTAAGAGAGATTTCTATGAACTGAATGAAACACTGAACATCATATGAGTTGATTATTCAAAGCATTGCATAGTTACTCCTAAATTATACATTGCCTGATCACCTATTTCTAATTCAGGAAGAATCATGCAATGATGGGAGTAGTAGTCTCATATGTGTAAGCAATTCCGTAATCGAGCCAAATTTTCAAAAGATTTTCTTCAAACCACTTGTTTCCAGTTTGATCCGAGTGACAGTTCTTGTTTGATGAGTTGCAAAGATCAAGCTATAAACAAGTTGTTACTTAAACCGATTTAGCCTAATCGTATGATAGTTCTTGTTTGATGAGTTGTGGGATTAAGTAAAAATCGGTTACCTAAAAGTCTTTTGATTCTTGAGAATGGGAAAGTTTGCCTCATCAAACCTAGCCATAAGAGAGTATGTCTTTAGAACGGGCAATAGTCGCTATAGTCACAAGAACGTACCTAAGTAGAGAAGAAACCCATATACATGAGCTTTGACGTAATCCCTTAGACTATGCACACTGTAAGTAGTGAACATCAACAGAACTTCGGGACGAAGTTCCTTTTAAGGGGTAGAGACTGTAACAATTCGCATTTTCGTGTCACTATTCTTTTTTACTATTCACTATTACTATTCACTTTTCACTATTCATCCCGTAAAATTTTTATTTCACATTCTCGTAGGATAAATTATTTTAGTAATGACCTGAGAGTTCGACAATCGTTAGATCATTTTCGCAAAATTTATTAAGAAAACATCGTCTTGAAGCTTCATTTTGGTCGGAACGCCATTTTAACATCCCGCGCATAACGAAAACCGTCTCTGACAATTTTCCCCGCATCAGATAAATTTTTAGATCACTCATGATTAATTTGATAATTTTTAAGATTTATTTTTATGTTACCAAATAAGCCCAGCGTAGTACGAAACTACACTTACGTTTTAAACAATTCTACTTACATCTAGACTTAACGATTCCTGCAATGTATTTCCTAAGATGATTAGAAACTTTTATATTTTTGGAAAAGTCAAACATATTTCCCTCCTCCTTTGACCATAAAGAAATTAACCTTGTACGTTCTACCTTTTTCTTGAATCGCGTAATTTTTAAACTTCACAAATAACTGTTAAGTTATCCCACGTATGACGAAAACCACATTTTTACATCTCATATCACTTTTAGACTAATTTTAGTCTACTCTAAATAAATTCACTGTCGTTTCCCTGAAATTTCGTTCTTTTCCGATAAACTACGAATTACGCTTTTTTGACCCGTATTTCCAGTTTTAAGCAGCGTTTTTGAACCCAATAAGACTTATCAACCATTTTATATTTTTAGATGGAGTATAATGATGAATTTCATCATTCCTTCAAGTTTCATATTTTTACGATACCCGGTTTTATCTTTTATGGCTTCGGTTAGCATTTAATGGAACCAAAACTCACTCCGTAATCAAGATAATACCAAAACTATCCACCTAAGTCATCTTATCTCTATATGAACGAAATTAGGGAGGGGAGTCATCACCTTGGTGTCAAAATCCTAAGCATGCTTCCTTTAGATCATTTACATGTGTAAATTTAACCATGGTTAGTTTTTAACCCAATATATAGTTAACTAAAATCTCTAGCCTATAAATACCAAGCATAAACCTTCATAATTTCTTGCACCACCCCTTCTTATCATCTAAATTCCTAAACCTAAGGCATTTCTTATAGATCTTGTAAGAACATTCATGTGTTCTTGAAGAAAACTAGCGTTTGATCTTCGTTCTTGGAAGTTTTCAAGAAAGAGTCGTTATAATCTTCAAACATCTTCAAGTCTCCAAAAAGACTTCATTATAATCTTTTTTTCTTCTTCGGGTTCTCAAGAAGGCGTTTTTATAATCTTCTAATAGCCATGGGTTTTCGAAGATTGCAAATTCTACATCGAAGCTCCGTTAATATTTTATTTTCCCATAATACTCAAGCTTTCTATTTTAAGGTAAGTATATATATAACTCAAACTTATTTAAATACTTATAAACTTTGTTAGTTTATTTATCGTATTTATAAACTCTTACTATATCATATAATCAAAATACATGTTTTACGTATTGAGCACTACAACACTAGGGAACTTCATGTGAGGGGTTCATTTAGGTAAATGGATCGACGAGTTGCTAGATTTATGATTTAAAGTGTCCTAGCTCCTCGAACGTTTACTGCATGACCTCTGAATTATGATGGCCCAAACGGTAGTATGAGATATACAAACTAAAACCATTTCTATAAACAAACATACAAATACTACGTCATGATCAATATAATGGCATATATAGGCTCGTTCATGTTATCTTAGGCATTATTCCGAACCTAAGAGTTGACATCATATTCTAGGTTATACGTAGAGACTTCCAGGCTTATCCATCGATCCCGTTATACGTTGTGATATCATTTTTAAGGTGAGTTTCATAGCCCCACTTTTACTCGTTTAATTACTTTATAAACTCTTTGGGGGAGATACATGCTCAAATTATTTTCATTTACTTTCACAAGTACTCTAAACTTTTAAGGATTACCGTGAGTCATAGCCCCTGCTCTTTTAATACTTGGTTTACAAACTGTTTGGGGGAGATACATGCTCAACTACTTGCTTTTACTTGTATAAATACTCAAAACATTATCCTTGATTTCATTATAAATGATTGCATTATACTTATTTGCGTTATTCTTGAGTGCATTATACTTAATTGCGTTATTCAACTTAGTGGCTCCAAATTAAGTTGTTGGATGACCATTAATCTTTGGGAAGAGGCTCCCAGTACGTGCAATTCAGTGGCTCCAAATTAAGTTGTTGGATGACCATTTATTTAGTGGCTCCAAATTAAGTTGTTGGAAGGCTATTAAATTAGACACATACACAAGTGGCTCTAAATGAAGTTGTTGGATGACCATTAATTTAGTGGCTCCAAATTAAGTTGTTGGAAGGCTATTAAATTAGATACATCCCAAATTAAGTTGTTGGAAAACCCTTGCGGTAACATTTATACTTTTAACTACTATGATACATGCATACATGATTGACGTACAATTTTTAACAGTGGGTTGTAAACACACAGGTTGCAAGTTTTGTATGGGCGGAACTTGGAACTGAGTGGATTTACAATGCCTTTGCTGTGTGAACATTCTTTAATGGCTTTTCAACTTATTCAAAACAAACTCTATGAACTCACCAACCTTTGTGTTGACACTTTTTAGCATCTTTATCTCAGGTCTTAAGGCGATAGCTAGAGTTTGAAGCATAGAGTCGCACGACATATTTTGAAGACTTACGCTTTTATCATTTACCATTTGAAACATTTTGTAAACATTTATATATTATACTTTGGGACCTCATTTTTTGTAACTCTGATTTCATTAATCGAATGATAACTTTTAATAACGTCTCATTTAGAGGTCGTTTTCTATAACTTGTACTGTGTATTATGAAGTAGCACCCCAATGACACAATCTTTCGTTGCGATATTTTGGGGGTGTTACAGTTTTGTCCACTGTAGCATCTCTTTTTCACACATAAACATGCCTCTCTCTCATAATATTCTAGATCCCAGCTTCTCGCACTCATACACGTTCAACAAACACGGAAAAACACACTCATCCCTCAGAAAAACACACAAAAATACATGTTCCTCTACCACATATATGTTTCTTTCGGTTTATCCAGACACACAAAACCACTATCTGTCTCTTTGGAGGTAGTATAATCGAAACCCTAATTGCATGCAATAAGCTATTCCTAAATCAAATCAACCCTAATTAAATTCTCAGCTTTTTAGTATTCTTGCATTTTCGTGATTATTTAAAAAAAAAAACAAAGTTGTGTTTTTTGATAGTTGGTTTTAGGTTTGAGCACGTTCAAGCCGCAACAGGGTGATTTTTTAAGCGGCGGACATGGTGGTGGACGGTGTATTGCGGTTTCTATCAATTGAAGAGTTTGATTATTTGGAGATTTGTTTTGCATAGGAATGTCTGATATCTCATCGCATTTTTTCTATAACATAAAAAGAGCATGATTATTTGGTTTTTTGTATAACATAAAAAGAGCATGATTATTTATTTAGTATCGGATTTTTAAAGATTTAGGATATTGATTTGTAGGAACGTCCTTATAACTGGAGAGATAACGGGTCCATGGTCATGGATAAGCTATTGCTCAGTTTGAGCATGTTACTGTTGTTCTTTGTTTGGAGAGAATACACCAAACCAAACGACTAATAGCCTCAAAGAAAAAGGTATACTTAAAGCGCTCAACAAGTGATCGATGAAATGCCTCAAAGAAAAAGAAGGTATAATTGTTTTCTTTGTATTTTTTTGGTGTAAGGCATAAACTTTCTGTAAAACCCTAAAAATCTAAAACGCGTCAAAGACTATTTTGCCCCTAAATATTTAAAAAAAACTAGAAAAAAAAATAATATATATATCCGTTAAGCTCACTAAATGTAAATTCAACCTAACTTATAAATTGTTCGCCAAACCAAATATATGATATCGATTTACGGTTACATTTAAAATTTTATTATACGTTTATACATTACATGGACCGAAATTACTAAGTTATAAAGCATATTAAATTAAATGTAAAAAGCCCAACAAATTTGGACTTGGCCCATGTTTATTTTCTTTTGGTTCGGCTAAAACAACCTATATCCCTTCCCCCCATTTTTTTTGTACGCTCCACCTCAAGACTTCACAAACCGAAACCCTAGCACACCAAAAATAAAACCCTCGGCTACTCTTTTTCATCAATATTTTCGATCAAAGGAAGGCAACAAGGTTCCATTCGTAACCTTGGGAAGGCTGTTGAGGTCGTGGGAGGATTCAAGGAGGCTTTTGATTGTGTTTGGTTCGAATAAATAGCTAGGTCGTGGGTTTAGCCATCTTGGTCGTGAGTTTTGAAGCCTTGGTATCCTATCTTTTGTTTTAATTCGAACCTAGGTATAATCCATTTTTTTTCTTGCTTTGCTCGACTTTTATACATGTATGAACACGAATGAAAACCCTAAACTAAAACCGAAAATCATAGGAACTTAATTAGATCGTATGGGGGCTGTTTGGTTTTGAGAAAAAGATGATTGGTGACTTGTTTGTTGCTTGGTTATGATTGCTTGTTAAGCTGTCTATAATTTAGGTTGGATTCATCTAGGTGTTATCTGATGATAATTACATGTTTTTGAGTGATTCTTGAGCCTAAATGGTAGTACCTTGAAATAGCTTTCTGGAAATATAAGTCTTGTATCATTTGCATACCTGTAAGTATGATTTTTACATTTTTGGAGTTAGGGTGTCTGAATCTGACTTTCTGAGTTGAAATTTATGATGTAGTTTTTGATTGTTAGTATTTAATCTATGAGGTTCTGAAACTTTTCCTTTGGTGGCTATGATGTTTATATATTGTGTGACACCTGTAGCTTTTGGTTTGATGTGTTGAGTAGGGTGAGTGTGTTTGTTGGGGCTATATTTTTGGTGTGTGTAAATCTGGGTGAGTTCTGGACAGGTCTGAACTTATGATTTTCCATAGGCCATTTAGCATGGAAATAGAACCCGCCAATTTTTGGAGAGTCTTTTAACTCATATGGGAACCCCTGGGATTTTACTTGATTTCATTTGAGCTAAGTAAGTATTTTATAAAAATCGCTAAAGTCTGGTCCAAATATGAGTTTAAGAAAATGAAAGATAAAATATGATATCAATAAGTAAAACACTTACAAATGCATAAGAAGTTTATAAAATGGGTATATAAGTAATATATATGATATCAATTCGTGTAGATACGTTGAAGGAGATACGACGTTGCTTTCCGGTGTAACTTTCTTGTTTGCTTTGATTTCGTTGCTAAGGTACAGATATTCTGACCTTTTCAGTAAAGGTTTCTCATGATTTTCTTTCTTTGACCTTTCTCTTATGCTTATTAGGGTTTCCTATGCCATTGCTATGAATCCTTTCTGTTTGTCTGAATCTCTGTTTGTCTGAACTTCTGTTTGTTGAACCTTGCTATATATGATTTAGACTTTCTGATTTGGACCTTATGATTATGAACCTTCTGATATGTATTTCTGTTTGACCTGTATGATTACCTATGATCTGTGTTATTTCTGACATTCTGTTTGACCTAAGTTAGTTTGACACCCGAGCCATTATTTCACTAGGCATGGGGGTTCCATGTCCGTGTCAGTGATGCACCTCTGACATGACTCTAGGGCAGTAGAGTGATGTTCTGCCACGTCCCTTGATGGTGGAGCATATTATGTATATGTAGGTTGGGGCGTATGGATGCATCCTAGATTTGTTCTGTTATCTGATATGTTGTGATATGATTTTTTTGGTGAATGATGTCGTGTGCAATACGAGTCTTCACAATCTGGGAGCTAGCTACTCCATTGGTTACTGAGGTCTCCCCTCCTATTATATATGGTATTCCGAGGTCACCCCTCCGAATAAAATAGGTATTTATGATATGATATGATATGATATGTTTCTGGGCTCATGGTAGATGACTAAACCTTTATCCGTTATTTCTGTTTTATGTATTCTGTTTATGATTCTGTATTTCCCAATACACCATACTCTATATTATCTGTTCATTACTCAGTACTCTTATATGACTCACCGTACTACCAAGAGATATATGTATTCTATTGTTTTGGTCTGTCACACTCTCATTCCATTGCTTCTGACTATTATTCCATTCACGTATCGGGTTATTATATGTGTTTATTGAATTTGATTATGCTATTCATGATTATGTGACTACTGATTTCCCTGCTATGATATGATTAATAAATGGTTATCTGATTTACCTGTGGTCATCTAATGATATATAATCTTACTGTTATGTGACCCTCTGATTTGTCTGTTTATCATGTGTATTTCGTTCAGTTATGTTTATGGGCTATGATTATCCGTTAGGATTCTTGTCTGCTGATTATTGACCTGCTATGCTACATTACTGCTTATATTTCTGTTGAATTGGTAAATGGTTCATCATATGTGGTCTGGCTTGTTAACTTATTTAGTTGCTGTATTAGGACCTTGTTTAGATAATTCATTCGTTTATAATGTTCGTTCTGTAATTCATACTTGGTACATGTGGCTATTGTATTTCGACTACTGCTATTGCTTCCGCTGCTACGATACTGGTTAAGATATTAATTGTAAATTATTTGACTTATGTGATTGCCATGCTCACTTTCTAGTTAGTTGCTTCCGCTAGCTTTTGGACTTCCGGATGGCTTGTTTGTACTCTGATTTACTAATTCGTTATATGCCTGGTTGTTTTGATGTGCTTGAGCATATGTCATCAATGTGCTATGTGCTTTGTCCTCCTCTTTTATCTGTTCTTTTTGGATATCTGTGTAATTGTGTTTCTTCAGGATCCTCACTGACTCATTGTTTCCTTTCCGTTGCAACCTTGCTATTGTTTCCTTTGTTTCATTTTGCATTTCAGATTTTATTTAGCTTTCATTTTGTTATATCTGTTCACTGGGCTTTTTAAGCTCAGCCGCATTTCTTTTCCTGCGGCAGGTTTTTAGGTTGAAGATGGGCTTGATGGGCTGAGAGTTGGATTATTCGAGTAGACTGACTTTAGTTACCTTATGATTTTAGACTTATTTTGAAGAGCGATTGTTCCAATATTTTCATTTCATTTCATTTTAGACATATTGGATTTTGTATTTTCTTTGTAAGTCATATGTTATATGACTTGGTATTTATTTTTGTAAAGCTTTCGCTTGTAAAATTTGTTTGTATGTTCTGATATGACACCAGAATGTGACACTTCTACCCTTGCCGGTTTGGGGTGTTACACTTTCTCACAATTTTTTTACATGGATTGAGTTTCACCAATCTTTTGATATTCATTATCACTGACTGGTGTTTATGTGTGTAGTATTGAAATATTGTGATTTCTCTTAATATTGAAATACTGACTGGTGTTTATGGTGTTTATAACGTTTTTTTTCCTTATTATTGAAGGAAATGATCGTTCTAGGTTACGTGGTAATGCTTTTCAACTTCACATTTACATTTGTAGAAAATGCCCTTTCAATTGTGCTTATTTGCTTTTGAATTATTTTATTTAAAGTAAGTGTAGTATTGAAATATTGTGATTTCTCTTAATAAAGCTAGATAAGTTTTTATAGTTTAAGCTTTTTGTAGTTTGATTGTCTGCGTACATGTGTAATGCTAAATTTATTGACTTTTTATAGTTTGATTTTTTTCGTACATATGTTACGCTAAATTTATTGATAATTTCGTATGCGTACATAAATAACAAGTATATTGATACATTTTAATACTTAAAAAGTTACTAATTTAAATTTGCATATAATAAAAATGGTGAATTACAATGACTATTTAAGCAATGTAATTAGATAAAGAAACTTTTGATAGTAACAAATTGTAATTTTGATATGAAAAAAGTATCATGTGATTCACACGAAATGGAATTTGGGTGGAAAATCGTTCTTAACAGCTTCATTGGCTTTTGTGGAGCCACATTTGGGAGTGTAGGTGGAGCAAGAGGTGGGGGTATATGTGTGCCAATGCTTATCCTCATTATTGGTTTTTATCCTAAATTCACTACTGCAATATCAAAGTGTAAGATATAAATCTATCTGACGCATGTCACATCATATATTTATATGAATTAACATGATTTATTTATAGTTTTGTCATTTAATCTCCAGGTATGATCATGGGTGCACCAGCCTCGACTGTTTACCACAAGCTACAACACTTGATACGCCCATCAGTGACTATGTTTCGGTGTAGTTAAATTATGTTAATTGTACTTTTCATAGGTATTGTTATGCTTATACTATGAAATTGTGCATATCACAAACCCGCATCGTCCACAGACCAAGTGATTGCTCAGCTTCAGGTGTGGAACAAGCAGGGGACCATCAAGTACAAGAACAACGTGTATGTATTGCCTAGGAACCTTGATGGGAAGGTGACTGCACTTCATCTTGGAAGTCTTGGAGCCAAGCTCAGTAAGGACAATGATTTACACACCCGTTCTGTTGGCAAGCAATATGGTGGATCATGTCGGGTTGCAAATGAACATGTGGTAACGGGTGCCGCGAAGTAACAAGGTGCGACTGCTTTTGTTCATATTTTGTTATGGACACGTTAAAGGTGCTTATGAGTATAGAATTCTGGCTCACGGGTTACAAGCAGATTCAATCACCACGCTTTTAATATTAGTTAATAAGATATAACATATATTACTAAATATTAGTAAATTTTTTTTGTTTAAATATCATAACTGCATAATATATTAAGATTTAAATTCATTAAATTGATTAATTGAAATATATATATCAAATATTAATGTTAAATATTTGGAACATGGATCTCACTATCTCATATTATGATAAATAATACCATCTCATATTATGTGAAAATTAATTTTTAATTAACGATAAATAATACCATTAATATAAAATTATTACCTGTATTAGATTACTTTTATTAACATTATTATATGTTTAATTATGGTAATTCGATAAATATATTACATAATATTTTGAATTATGTAAATTATCACAATACCGGATCTTTAAATAATAGCTTCATTTAACAATAATTTATCTAACACAGTAATATATTTATCCGTATTATTTTAAAATATTGTTAAAATATTGTAATATATTAAGTAAATATAATTTTAAATATATTTTATAATACACTGTATCATTTTCTACAATATTTATTAATGTACATAATTTAAAATATGAAATTATAATTTATATATAATTTTATTTCCGGATTTAAAAATATGAAATTATAATTTATCTATAATCGTTTAATAACCATATTATTAACATTATTTATAAGAATTATATGATAATATTAGTACTCTCATGTACATAATGTACAAAATTCCATATAATAACTATTATATGAGAAAAGTAATTCAGTTTGAATATTGTTTTAATACATTAATATTAGTTGTTTAATTATGTAATACCATTTAAATATGTATAGAAAACCACATAATATTACCTGTACACATCAATTTATCGTATATATGTATATAGATTTCAATATTAATGTTAAATAATATTATCTAAAATATTATCATAATATTTTAAAACATTTGAGTTTTAATCATTGTATTGTACATAAGTAAATATGTCCGTTTATAAAATATCCTTAAAACGAGTTAATAAAAATCGAGCAATATTTAATCCCAAAAGAGTACATAAAACTTGCGGTTTGTATGTATTGTCTAGTGGCAATTAGTGACCATTAAAAGTGGGTCCCTATTAGAAAAAAAATATATCAAATGAGTTTGTAGATTCAATCCTTTAGCTAAGACTAGCCGGGTACTCGCGCGTTGCAGTGGCGGGTACCCGTGTGATTATATATTTTTCGGGGATAATCTTTTTCATAGTATTTTTTTTACGATGGCATAGTATTTCAGCCGTAAATCCAAAGTGGTTCCCATCTTTGGCAAAAATTCAACAAATCAAATAGTTAACGAGTCGGGTCGGGTTGGGTCAAGTCGTGTCCAATTCAACCCCCTGCTCACTTATGCCAAAACATCGAACATATTTTTCGATCAAGTGTTTCCGTATCAATGCATAATATTATTAGACTTTTGGTAGACATTTTTTGAACATTAATGTACTTATTAAAAATAAAGTTAGTACTTTGACTTTAAAATTATAAATACGTTTGCAACTTAAAGTCTAAAGCAAGACATAAATACCCATTTTAAAGTGGGTTGTTACATGTTTTTTAAATGGGTTGATGTTACAAGTTCAAACAATTTAAGACAATTAATCAACTTTTAATTATGTGTTTTTATAGTAAGTGTGTAGGTTTTTTTTAGACGTCCTCTTGTAAAAAGTCCTAAATCCATTATAAAGTAGTATAGATAAAAAAAAAAAACACACCCTAAGTATACTCTTTTTGGAGCATATAACCAGTGCGAGATTGTAACCAGTTAAGAGGGTGGTAAAATATTAACAATTAGAAAATATCGATTAATTTGAGTTAATTATGTTCCCTTATTTAACATTAGTGTATAGTAACATTTATCTCTTTTAATTATGTTCAATTAATGTCCACAATAATACCACATAATTATGATAAACATTATTTTATAGTGATTGTATGTAATTATATTTTTAATTAATTGGTATATTAACTTATATGAATCTAACTCATAATTGTTGTTTATATGATATTTATGAGCTTATTTTACAAAATATCATAAACATTTTTAGTGATATTATATTTATCCAGTTTAGGATAGTAATATTACAAAAGTTTTATATCAACAAATTTTTGTCATAAAATAATTTACTATTGGTCATTCAAGAAGTATGATTAATAATGGGATATGGTCCGAATAAAACATTAGTATGCACATTTTGGGGTACGACACATCACCCAAATGTGCATATTGGAACACACTTCTGGCAACTTTGTAACATTTTATAACTTTTTAGTTCGCGTACTAAAAGAGGACTCCGAAAAAAAGTTTGTTGCTATTTTAACTATCGAATATTGCTGATTCACTTGATTTAGCCAATTAGCGATTATATTGGTCTAATAATTTTTTTGTACCAAAAATAGTTGACAATCTCATAATTCCGCAATTGAAGATCACAATTTAAACACATTATGGAAATACGAAATTAACTCATAATTATATAACAGGAGTATAATACAAAGGTAAAAAGGGGCAAAAACTAGTAGAGTAATTATACCTGTAATTGGCAAGGTGTGATTTTATTAACGTATGCAGAAAACTATATAAAGACCACGCCATTTATCGCAAATACTAAAGCTTGATTGCTTGAATATAGAGTGTTGTTGAATGATGCTTTACATGGCCAGGTTAGCAAACCCATCTCCTTTAAAAGAAACTAATGGTGTACTTTGTGTTGCATGTTAGAAAGATGCCAAGAGTGTCAACTGGTAAGACTTGCAACATGACTTAATTTCTCTAATTGGCTAAATCAAGTGAATCAGCAATATTCGATAGTTAAAATAGCAACAAACTTTTTTTCGGAGTCCTCTTTGAGTACGCGAACTAAAAAGTTATAAAATGTTACAAAGTTGCAAGAAGTGTGTTCCAATATGCACATTTGGGTGATGTGTCGTACCCCAAAATGTGCATACTCGTACACTTATATAAAATATAGCAACATATAACACTTGAGTACTCTTTCTAAATTGGTGAATTACTATTATGCCGGATAGAAACAAACAATTAAATAACTTCATATTCATTATTTTATATAACCCATTGACTTAATACATTGAATGTAGTTGGGTAAAACTCAAAGTCCATGACCCATACCCATAGAGCATAATCCATAATCCATGACCCATTGTCAAACTTTTATCTTATGAAGAGATTATTAAAATAGTAATTCCTACTCTATTTATGGTGATATATACTGACATAGATATAATTGAGTAATAAACCCACATGATTACATCTCAGATATTTAAACAAATATCACTAATCTTTTATATAATAAAACAAAACCTCTAATGAGAATTTTGCATTTCAAAAAAATCAATTCTTTCCTTTTTAGGTATTAATTAAATTATTATTATTTTTTCTCTAAAGGTTATAATTAAGAAAAAGCTAAAATATTTCCTAATTTGTCTAATGTTTTTGAAAATTCGTTTTTGTATAGTATATATATAAAAAAGTGACAAATACACATGTACTTATCAGGTATTTTTAAAAACATCTTGGTTAATTTGTAATTTTTTAAAAGAAGCGCACCTACAAACACACACAAATCCATCCACACAATAAGCAGGAAAAAACACACACGTCTTATTCAATATTTTTCTTCAATTCCAAATCTTACAACTGATCCATGTGATTAATCAAACCAAAAGTGTGTCCGGATGATTAATAAGATATGACAAACAGCCACTGTACAACAACCCATTGCTGCAGCTTCTAGTAGATGTAGCCACGTGTCAGAACAAGAAGAGGAAGAGTTTAAGGTTAATTATTATTTTAAGTTTATGGTTAACCACTAACATGTATCAGTGATGTTTGTATTGAGATTTTAAGTGGTGCTTATTGATTTAGCCTGGGTTTATATTTCAATGATTGGTTCCTGTTGTGGGAAAATTGCTTTTTGTGTACGTTTTAGTTACTGTGTCTTTAGTAAAATAGCTTTCAGTGGTCATGTTCTCAAGTACCTTGGATTATTGAGGTTTCTGGCTGTTCTTGATTGTTTGTTTAGGTTTTAATGATTCACTCATCTAACCACTTATAGTGATCATTGAAACAGACTGCGTTATAGCTATTAGTTTTAATGTAGAAAGATATATGTTGCATAAGCAGGAAAAATAAGTATGTGACTCTTACATTAGCCTTTTGCTACTTCAATGTTTAATATCGAGTAGAAAAAGCAAATAATGGGTTCGTTTATTGTGGTCGAGTAATTGTGCTTCGTGTCTATTTGCTGTTAAAGATGGAAGGACCGCTAACTATGTACTACTCAAAAGTTCATGCACGGAAACCATTAGCAGCCTCAAAATGGGTGACTCAAAGTCAGCCCTTTATATATATATATATATAAATTAAAAAAGAATCTAAGAGGCTTTCCCTAAAGATAAAACTTCCTGAGAATGGTTAAAAACTCCATGTGAATCCAGTTTAGATGTCATGTTAGCACTAAAGACCAGATATCATGAGTGGTCATGCTGTTGATTAATTCAGGGTAACCGGAATTGTTCCTATTTTGTAAGAGTAACTTTTATTTTGGACTAAACATCATTGGTAAGAGACACAGTATATTATATTTCACTGATCCTTGACTTATGTTTCATGTTGCAGGGTGACATTGGGCATTTTGGGGATGTTTTTGTCGACGCTAATGTAGAATCCGTTTATCTACAGAGAGGAGGAGATGGAAGAGAGTTTTATAAAATAGCAACACGCTAACCACAATATACAATCTTCTAAAGGTATTAAAAGACGTTAGTTTGAGACTGTAATGTAATACACCACAACAATCATTGATTTGCATAATAAGATAGTAAGGCATAAGTTTCTGTTTCTTTAAAGCTTTTTCCATATTCTTGGACTAGAATGTAAATTTCAGTAAAAACTACAGGTTTCCTAATACAATACGAATTTGTATTGTATTACAATTCTTAAAAGCCCACTTATATATACTCAATTCATAAGCCAATTTATTTATTCCATCAAATTCATCACAACTATCAATAAAAGTATGCAGTTGCTCATTCAACAAATCAACAGGTTTTCTTTTTCATCTCTGTAGAAACATATTTATATGTATTAAACATCTTATTCATCAGGTTTTCTCACTGTTTAGATTAGCTTATAGTTGTAAAGTATGTTAAGTGAGAATCATATGTCATAAGTTACAACCTTTCTCAAAAAGCCATACCAAACGGATTCTCAAAAGTAGGTTTGATAATTTGGAACTCGAACGAGTAGCTCACTGTGGTTATTTTACCAGTGGATTAACAGTTGATATATGAATCTTCTATTTTATGATATAAAGTTGGATTAGATGTTTACAATAGCCTAAAGTACTCCACATTGATACATAGTTAATCCTAAAGTACATTTTTATTAAAAACAATAAAACATACTCCTCATTGATACGTAGTTGGATTTTGAGATATTTCTTTTGTAACCTGCTATGTGATAGATTCACTAGATAACATATCTTCATATGTTTTAAACAACTATAAAGCTTTCAATAAAAAACAAGAAGCTGTTAAGCTGTTTCAAGGTTGAGAGGGTTGGGTAATGGATTGAAACAAGTCCAAGCTAGAATAAAATTATTTCTAATACGGGTCCAAACGGACAAGGTCGGGTTGGGCTTCAAATACTTTTTTTGTCCCTCTTAAACTTTATATCTGGTCTTATTAGATACTATTAAGATAACTATATAATTATAGTACTAACCTCGATTTTTTTATAGAAGGTAGGCACTTAAATACACTTATACACTACAACCACTTTTGACCCATTCAACCAGCTCCAGTTTGAACAGTTTTTAAAGAATTTACCAACTTGACTCTTTACGGGTAGTAAATGAAAAAATCAACTCAGTTTTTAGTAAATGAGTTCAAGTCGGTGACTCTTAACTCTTAATTATTTGGGTTGAACAAGTTTAAAATATTAATTTGTAAGTAAGCCTTTACGCGTGTCCACCTATTTAAGAGAACGTGAATGCGAGTTCTGGTGAAAGTGAGGTATAGCCAATCTTTTAATACTATTAACGCAGAGTTTTGAATGAGCTCATCCTTTCAACTTTTAACTTATTTTTAAGCAATTGCCACAATTTATCGCCACTATTTTTCTACCGATCGCAAGCTTTATTACATCTCAACTGATACACATTTTGATCATTTTTCGCAGGTCTTTGGTAACTAGAGAACTGCTTGAAGATCCAAATCTGATTCAATGGACCCTGTGTTGTTCAAGACGTTTCCAGCATCATTGCTTTGATACGTGGGATGGTTATATAGTTTGCATCAATTAGATTTATTATATCGGAATTGATAAGTAAGCTTAGTGTATATATGTTCTCTTTCTCTTTCAGTAATGACAAGATACGACACAGCTTTATTGATTATTTCTGGGTTTGAAGTTAGTTTTATTTTTCAGGGTGAACAAACCTTACTTACCTATTGGCGCGGCCTGTGGGAGACCTTTCTGTACAGCCATCATGGTTTTTGGTTCCTCTACGTATTGCAAAGTTTTCGAGGTATTAATGTAATTGTTGTTATAGTATATAGGTTTAGAAGATATTAGTTGCAGACGACATAATAAGGATTAAGTATTAGGCTAACATGAGAATATTAGGTACTAGAGGAGCTGGTTTCATTGGGTCTCACTTAGTGGATATATTGATGCAAAATGAAGAAAAAAAATGTGTATCAAATGTAGTGATGGATCAGTTTTAGATTTATTATGTGCATAACCTATTAACGGAATGATTTCCCATGAGTATTTTATTCTTAGCAACATTATCATATAGGTACATTTACAAGCCACATGGGCTGAGCCCTACATACAAGGCTAACTATTATCAGTTAATATAAACATGTCAAGTTATGGTTTTGATATGTAAAGCCCCCATTTTCCCCATTTTCTGATATAGGAATCCAATTAAACAAATAAATTTTTATCATTTAGGTATATTTACAAGCCACATGGGCCGAGCCCTACATAAAATGCAAACTATTATGAGTTTTTCTTGATTACCGTATGAATTTTAATATATATAAACTAAGTTTTGACATGATGAACTCATATCGATGCCTTTTACTTTGAATCCATATGCCATTTAATCATTCATTATCAATACTGAATGCATATGTCATTCAATCATCATCATACAAGGTTATATAAATAAGCACATAAGCTTTATTTATAAAACAACGCTAAGAAAGGTATGATTACAACACTTTTTCTTGTGCATACCGTCTTTATAATTATCTATTATAAAATAACGAGTTTGTGAAAATAAGACACTATTTAAAGAGTAGAGACATGATTCAAATAGAAGGGTATGTGTTATATCATTTTTTCTTGATTACCTTATGGATTTTGATAACTAAAATTTAAGAGTAGAGTCATATCGATGCCTTTTCTTGCAGCATATCACAACTATGTGACATGTTTTGGCGTTGATTAATACAGTATGTTTTGTGATATTATATTCTCAAATGGTTAGGAAGTGTTGTTTTACAAAAATAGTGGTAAATCAAGAAGTGTTTTTTTACAAACATAGTGGTAAACTAGCAATTGTTGTCATGAGACGGGTGTCGACTCTGTAAGTGAAGGTGAATTGTTCTGTATATTCTAAAAGTTGTTTTCTTACACAATATAAATTATGCTAACAAGCTAAATTATGATGATTGACGCAGTTTTGTAAGTTATAGGTTATTTGTTTTCAACAACAGGTAAAATACCAACCTCCAGTTAAAAGCTATTTGAGCCTTATGCATGGTATGAAACAAAAATGAGAAGCAATACCAATAACTTTGATTATTCAACTGTTTCTTAGATTATGTTTTTTTACTGAATGGTTTTCGATAAATAGTTGAACATGAGATGAGTTGACATTACTCTTTTTAGGCATTGTTACCTATGATCGATTTTAGCCCCAATGAATATGGTTGCATTACTACAGTGAAAAATTGATTTACTATGCCTTATGAAATTGGTGGCCTACTACGGTATCGTGATGACTTAGTGAATGTTTGAAAAATGATTGTTCTGTTTAAGAAGACATGAAGGATTAGTTTGGTTTTGATCTCCATTTGCTCTATTTTAAATAATAGTTTGAGTGACGGTGTAATACAAAAAATAAGCTATTTGTTTATTAATAAATAACAACTACATTATTGAAAATTTTTTAAAAAAAAACCCTGCGCGTGCGCGGGTATTATAACTAGTGTATACTAACATATCTTCAGTTGCTAATGTTAACCGAATAGTTGGTTATACCATTATTTACTATATTTGTTAATCAAATATTACTATTTACTATATTCGTTATGGTATTGGCTTATTAATGTTTGAACATCATAAAATATCAGTAAATTTTCATTCTATACCCCCAACTCTTTTCAGAGATGTGTATTGAATATATTCACTACTATTTCTAAACCCTAAACCCTAAACCTTAAACCCTGATGTCAAGTTGAGTACCAAAGCAAACACCATAACATGCAGTGAAGTTGTTTGGTAATGTAAAACATGTTACTGTATTAAATATTTTAAACAATTATTCAGATTTAATTTTGTGTACACCCTAAACCCTAAATTTATGATATTTCCATGGGTACGTATATTTATAAGATTTTTAGACCTTTCTCATTACCAGTCTTTGTTTATAGAAAATGTAAAAAAAACGGGCGAAAACGTTAAAAAATGGACGAAAACGTAAAAGAAAGGACGTAAATGTAAAAAAATGTACGAAAACGTAAATAAACAGACAAAAATGTAAACAAAAGGGTGAAAACGTAAAAAACGGACGAAAACTTAAAAAAAGGTCGAAATCGTAAAAACGGATGAAAAAGAAAAAGAAAGGACGAAAACGTAAAAAACAGACGAAAACGTAAAATAACGGATAAAAACATAAAATAACATACGAAAACGTAAAAAAGCGGACGAAAAACATAAAAAGACGGAAGAAAACGTAAAAAAACATAAAAAACGGACGAAAACGTAAAAAAATTACGGAAACGTAAAAAACGGATGGAAACGTAAAAAACGGACGGAAACGTAAATAAGGCGGGCGAGAACGTAAAATAATGGATGATAACGTAAAATAACAGACGAAAACGTAAAAAGCAGACGAAAATATTAAAAAAATGGACGAAAACGTAAAAAACGAGCGAAAACATAAGAAAACGGACGAAAACGTAAAAGAAAAGGACAAAAGGAATAAAAAACGGACGAAAACGTAAGAAAACGGACGACACCGTAAGGAAACGGATAAAAACTGTTGGAATCACTCCTAAACAGTATTTCAAGTATTTATATTTCATATGTAATAGGTAGCTTTATTATGACCTTTATGTTTGTTTAAGGTCTAGCTTATGTAGAAGGCCCATAAGCTTAGGCCCAAGCCCACATAAGAAAGGATGGGAACTAGGAGTGTTGCCCTAGCTTCCCTCCTATAAATAATCTTGTAAACCCTCACTTGAGGGTTGGTTGTTCAAGTTTTCTTTCTTTCACATACATCTTCACATAACCGTATGCTTACTATCGTGTGTGTGTGTTAGAGCTTGTTCAATCGCCTCATCTCCTTTCTATATTACTTGTGTTTGTAAAACTAGTGACCTAACAGTGGTATCAATCGCCAAATAGTTGGGTGTACTCGTTTGTTTTTTTGAAGTTTTTGGTTTTGGGTCTTACGCGTAAAGATAACGCATTCTTTAGCTCTTTTTAAAACTTGTTTTTTACACTTTTTAATCCAAGATTCTTGTACTTTCAACGTTTTAAGGTGTTAAAATACTTGTTTTTGGCAAAAATTTTCAAACTTTATGCGTGGATCATTGTTTTTGAACTAGTTTTTACTCGTGGGTGTCTTTCTACGCATAACTGATTTGAGTGCTTTGGATCATCAAGTTTCACACTTTTGTGTTATTTTGGTGTCATTGAAGCTATTTCATCACACAAAAACTGGTTTAGAAACATCTTTGGGCAAAATCAAAATTACGAGTAATCCTACGCGTATTGAAACCCTAAAATTACGCGTAAGATTATCCTTGGGTTGATTTTCGTTTTCGTGGTTTATTCCGTGTTTTCTTACTTGGATAAGTCTGAAAATACGTCGACTTTGGATATCTTTTGCACTGTGATAGTGTAAAAGATCATTTGGGCAAAAACCCTAAACTTACGCGTAGAAATCCTACGCATAAGATTCACTTTACGCGTAAACTTAGGTCTACACATAAGGTAATCCTACGCCTAACTTTCTACGCCTAACTTTTGTCTATGCATAACTTTAGTGCTTTTATCCTACTTACGCGTAAGCTAAATCCTACGCGTAACTCCTTATTGTTACGCGTAACTTTTGGTGTTTTTACACATAAGTGATACTTGGTTTCTTGTCTTTTCTATACCTAAGGACACTTCATCAACAAAGGTTCATTCGACTACAAAGATCCATTTTTACCAACACAAGTTTTCAACATGTCTCAACCACCATACTCTAACTATTTCCCTTACACCTATCCTCAACGACAACAACAACTTAGTCCTCAACATCAACAATGGAATCAACAACAAGCAATTTATCAACAACAATTTAATCAACAACATACTCCACAACTTGGAGCAATTCCTCCACCACAAATGGTTCAACCACCGCCAAGTCTTCAAGTTCAACCCTACACTAATGAATTCAATCAACATCCATCAAGGAACACTATGAAGGAACCCACTTGGTTTGCAAAGATGTGTGAAACTTTAAGTAGCCAACAATCAATTCATGAAGCTGGATCACTTGATAGACCTCCAATGCTCACTCCAGGAAACTACGATCAATGGGTGATAAGGTTCTTTAGGTTTTGTGATCTGAAGAAGCCACATGGAAAGTTCTTAAAGAAGGTTATCTTGGAAGGTCCTTTTGACATGCCTACTGTCATTGTACCCGGAGATCCTACTGCTATTCCACCAAGAGATGAACAAACAAACATTGCTACTGTTGCAGATCTTAATCCAACAGAACTTCTACACTATGAAGCTGATGAGCTTGCAATGCAATATATCCTTTTAGGATTACCTAACCCAATTCTTCGAAGTGTTGATGCTCAAAAGACTGCAAAGGAAATATGGGACCATATTCATCTTCTTATGGAAGGATCTGTACTCAATCAGGAGGATTTGGAATCCAAAATTTACTTGGCTTATGAACACTTCATGATTGAACCTGGAGAGACACTAGAGTCTTATCATCATCGTTTTTCAGACATCATCAATGATTTGGATAAACACAACATCATCATGCCAAGAATTGCAGTGAATACTAAGTTCCTGAGTAGTCTTGGTCCTGAATGGGAGAAGTATGTCATTTTTCTCCGTCAAGCGAAGAATATGCATCATTCTACATACGGATTGCTATATGATTACTTGAAGCCTCATGAGAAGGAAGTTGATCGGGAAAGGATTTTCCGTGCTCAAATTGCTCCACCTACACATCCGGACAATCAACAACTTGCCTTATATGCTCAACAAAGTTATCCTCCTCAACAAGCAACTCAACCAACTGCCTCAGTTACATCAAACGATCAATCACAACAACCTCAACAAAATCAATTAGTTCCTTACAACAACAACAGTGATCAAGCACTTCATAGTCAGACTAATGAGGAATCCGATCCGTTCGAAGCATTGCAACAAGGGTTTGTTATGATTGCTAATGCTTTTAGCCGTTATACAAACAAATCCAACAATCGTATTCGTTCCTCATCCAATACACGAAATCAGGCTGTTGTGAACAATGGACGAGTTGAAGTTCAGAATCGTGGTTATGGTCGTCAAATGGGAGGTGGTCAAGGGTTTAATGCTATGGGTAGGAATAACAAAAGAGCTCAAGTGGTAGAACAGGGAAATGCTCAGAATGGATTGAATGGTCTTCGATGCTACAACTGCAATGAGAAGGGACACCTGGCTAATGCATGCCCAAAGCCAAGGACTAGGGGCAGTGCTTATTTCAAAGAGGCTCTTCTGTTAGCTCTTAAGGATGAAGCTGGTGGATCTCTCACAAACAAAGAACAGAGCTTTATGGCAGATGTAGACTCAGATGATGATATGGAGGACTTGCAAGCCAATGCAGCTGTTATGTTGATGGCTAATATGCATGAGCTGCACATGAGTGATAAAGGCCCAGTGTATGACACTGATGGCTTGTCTCAGGTACCCGAACAAACCATCATCATATCTGAACTAATATCTCCGCCAATATCTGAATCCGGCATGGATCAGACTGTTCAAAATGAGTCTTCTACATCTCTTTCTGATGATTTTCAAGTTTACCCTGTAGTTACATTTGACGATCAAGATGACCTTATGGTTTCCTTTGATAATCAAATTGACTCCGTGGTTGTACTTAGACTGTTCAAAATGAGTCTTCTAATCTCTTTCTGATGATTTTCAAGTTTACCCTGTAGTTACATTTGACGATCAAGATGACCTTATGGTTTCCTTTGATAATCAAATTGACTCCGTGGTTGTACTTGAGGATCTAAAGAATGATCATGTTCAGATGATGATATGGAGGACTTGCAAGCCAATGCAGCTGTTATGTTGATGGCTAATATGCATGAGCTGCACATGAGTGATAAAGGCCCAGTGTATGACACTGATGGCTTGTCTCAGGTACCCGAACAAACCATCATCATATCTGAACTAATATCTCCGCCAATATCTGAATCCGGCATGGATCAGACTGTTCAAAATGAGTCTTCTACATCTCTTTCTGATGATTTTCAAGTTTACCCTGTAGTTACATTTGACGATCAAGATGACCTTATGGTTTCCTTTGATAATCAAATTGACTCCGTGGTTGTACTTGAGGATCTAAAGAATGATCATGTTCAGACTTACGTTGAACAAGATGATTTGTTGCCTCATCCAGATTTTGCTCAGTTAATTCAAGACCATAAAATCAAAATGGAGGAATGTTATGCATTAAACAAGGACTTAAAAAGCAAAAATGCACTGTTAACCAAGGATTTTGAATGCTTACAAATGCAACTTAACTTTTTCAAAACTCAAGAAAAACGTGAAAAAGGTTTTGAAGCCGCTTTTGCTAAATCTCATCAAAACGAAAAATATTTAGAGAGACAGATGCGTGATCTAGCCGCTTCGAAGAATACTTTGTTGTCTGAAATAGAACAACTGAAACATGAACATAAAAAGCAACTTAACACTCTCACCTTGGAAAATCAAAAAGCTAAGGCTGAGTTGTTACATACAGTTCTCAGCATACAAAAAGCATTCAACGAATCGGGTGGATGACCTTCTTGAAGAAATTATCGGCTTGCAAAACAAACTTAAAGAGTTTAAAACTGTTGTTTACAAACATGGTGAATCAGTAACAACTATTGAAAAGTTTACCTTAAAACCCAATCCAAATGGATATGGAAAAAATCTAGCTGATTACAAACCTAAGCTTTCACTAAAATCATTCAAACCAACTCCTGAAGTTTCCAGTGCAGAATACAAAATTGATAATACTGTTATGAGTGTTGTTGAATACCATCGTCAAGAGGAATTAGATGCAGAAGACGAGAGTCGATCAAAATTAAAAAACGTTGTTTACAACAAACCTTTTAATTATAAAAACGCGGTCACTTTCGTCACACCAACGGATTCTTCTAACACACCAAGGGTTATCATCAAAACACCTGAGTCTTCTATTGTTAATCCCCAACCAGATTATGCACAAACTTATGGTCCTTTACCTTCAATTAGTGAAGTAAACTCAAAACCTGAAGATCGAAAAATTCTTTGATATTTTGACATTTTCATGGCTGACCTCAAAATTTTACAACATGAGATAGAATATCGTTCTGAAATCAAAGTTGAACATTTTCAATCGCCTCTGGCGCGAGAACAAAGAGACATCTTTCAGAAAAATCTTTTACCTAATGTTAAAAACTTGAAAAGTTGTGCAATTGCCTGGGAAAAGGATTTTCATAAGGAACTTGGGGTGATGAAAAACGTTTTCGAGAAAACAGAAACATCAATTTCTAACACTAAACGCAAAAAGAAAATGTTGAGAAAAGATGTTGATCGACTCTTAGAAGATGTTATATGTGCTGATATCCATAATGTTGTGTTACTTCATGCTTTGCCATTTGCATCTGATTACATCTCTGCTGATAATGTTGAAAATGTTGTTACTGTTGAGAATACCGGTAATGTGCTTCAGATCGAGTCTTTAAAAGCTGAAAATAAACAATTACTCAACGAAATTTACAATGCCAAACGTCGTCTTCATTGGTGTGAAAAAGATATTCACAATCATCAACTTAATTTTCAAAAGAAAATCGCTCAGTTGAGTGCAAAATCTTCTGATCCTAAAATTAAGCAACTGGATGATCAAAACGTGTCTTTGAAAAGTCAAATCTCAAAATATGAACAAGAACTTTCAAAAGTTAAACAGGAATATGGTGTCATATTTGATTTGCTCAATAAGACTCGTCATGAAGCATCTAACGAACTTGATCACTATCTTACTCACACTAGAGAAGTCATGAATTTTGCTGGTAATATTCGTTCTGAAAATCAAGATTTGATTCACACTATCTCTAAGTTAAGAGAAATGTTAGGAAAGTATGAACAACTTCCGCCTACCGTGATTAAGAGATTAGCACCAGTCACACTTAGTAATCGTGAACCTAGAATCCCTACTGCCAAATCACAAGTTGCTAATGTGTTTCCCTCTACTGAAACAGGAATAGTTGCGTCTTTTCCCAACGTCCACACTTCACAGCCTAGGAGCACTCAATCGAAGAATAGGAAGTTGCGACCTAAGAAAAGATCACTAAGGAATGCTAAAGTAGAAGAACACCCTAGGACTATGAATAAGACTCATGTTGCTTCCACTATAGATGTTACGTCTGGCAAATGTAATAGAAATAGTGATGTAACGAATGCTAAACCGTTAAGTACTTTTGATATTCAGTCTGATGCACCTTGTGTTATTTGTCGGAAGAGTATGAATTCTGATTGTCATGACAAATGTGTTGCTAAAGCGATAATATCTTGATTACGGAATCCTAAGAATCGGAATACCTCTAGGCCCACTAATCATTCTAAGTCTGTGCTTGGTATACCGCCTTCTTTAGATTCTAAGGCAAACTTTACTGTCACTGTATCTCCAATTTCACCTCCTAAGAATGTAGTACCACCTAGTGCATTCACTAAGACTAAAGCAAAGAGTAGTTATAGATGGCAGAAATGGATATATAACACACTAGGATTTAAATGGATGCCTAAAATTATCAATGTGTGTATGTCTAATATACCTGCTTCGGAACCCTCTAACATTTCGGGTTCCACATCTACTTCTATTCCATCTGTGTCGTCTGTGTGTAATGCAGGTGATACAGATCATTCTCTGGATTATTGATAGCGAATGTTACCGACACATGACATGCAACCTTAAACTGTTATCAAACTTTATTGCAAAGTTCATTGGCACTGTCAGGTTCGGGAACGATCACTTCGCAGCTATCATGGGCTACGGAGATTATGTCAATGGGAACATCGAAATCAGCAGGGTTTACTATGTAGAAGGCCTCGGTCACAATCTGTTTTCAGTAGGTCAATTTTGTGATGGAGATTTGGAGGTTGCTTTCCGGGAGAAAACTTGCTTCATTCGTGATCTACAAGGAAATGACCTTATGTCTGGCTCACGTAATTCTAGTCTCTACACTATCTCTATGCAAGACATGGTTGCTTCTTCTCCCATCTGCTTACTTTCAAAGGCAACATCTACAAAATCCTGGCTATGGCACCGTCGTCTCTCACATTTAAACTTTCAAACCATCACCAACCTTGCTCGACACAAACTAGTTGAAGGTCTCCCACGATTTCGATATTCAAAAGATCACCTTTGCTCAGCCTGTGAACAAGGGAAAAGCACTCGTGCTCATTTTCCTTCAAAGGTGGAACACAACTCTCAGCATGTGCTACATCTTCTTCACATGGATTTGTGCGGCCCGATGCGCGTGCAAACGATCAATGGCAAACGCTACATCTTAGTAATTGTTGATGACTACTCACGATGGACTTGGGTCTACTTTCTTCGTAGCAAAGACCAAGCTCCACAAATGATCATCACCTTTCTCACAAAAATACAGGTTCAGCTCCGCAACACCGTCAGGCTAATTCGGACAGACAAAGGAGTTGAATTTGTTAACCAAACCCTTCGTGAATTTTATGAGAAAGTGGGAATTCAGCATCAAACATCTATTGCACGTACACCTAAACAAAACGGAGTTGTTGAAAGACGAAACCGAACGTTAGTGGAAGCTGCAAGAACAATGTTAATCAATGCTAAACTTCCAGATTACTTAAGGGCAGAAGCTGTATCTACTGCATGCTATACTCAAAACCGTTCTATGATCACAAAACGCCACAACAAAACACCTTTCGAGCTTGTCCACAACCATAAACCGAATCTCAAACACTTTCATGTATTTGGATCCCTCTGCTATCCGAATAATGATCGTGATGATTTTGGAAAGCTCAAAGCCAAAGCCGACATTGGAGTCTTTATTGGATATTGTGAGAATTCTAAAGGTTACCGGATCTGGAATCGTCGTACAAAACAGGTGATGGAAACGATTCATGCTCATTTTGATGAACTCACGGAAATGGCTTCTGAGTACAACAGCTTAGAACCCGGTCACAACCGTTTAAACTTCCCTCAACCCCCATCATCAGCTGAACAAAGCCCCCAGCTAACTCGTCAACAAATGGAAAGGTTATTTGCTCCTCTGTTCTGTGACGATATTGATGAACGTGCTCCAGGTGTATCCGCTGTTTCCGCTGCACAACCTGATAATATTCCTATACCTGATACACCTGCTACAACAACTACTGTTAAAGATGCACCTACACCAGTTAACTCCAACACAACAGTTGAACTCACCGCTTCCACCAATGATGAACCAGCTGATGATATTCGGAATGAAGTACCCCCACCTGCAGATTTTGATCCAAATGCGTTCTTCAACCCGTTTGCCAATGAGACTGCTGCACCAGATGTCGCGGAATCTTCAACAAAACATTTGAATCCTCAGAATCTGCACAATGTATACCAACATCAACCCTCTACACATAGATGGACAAAAGACCATCCTCTGGCTAACAATATTGGCAACCCGAATCAACCAGTCGTTACGAGACAACGTCTTCACACAGATGGTGAACATTGCATTTATGCACTTACTGTCTGCCAATCTGAGCCTAAAAACATTAAAGACGCAATGACAAAAGATAACTGGATTGAATCCATGCAGGAAGAACTCAACCAATTCAAACGTCTTGAAGTATGGGAACTGGTTGAAAGACCAACAGGGGTCTACGTCATTGGTCTAAAATGGATTTGGAAAAACAAATTGGATGCTGAAGGGAACGTCATCCGAAACAAGTCACGTCTAGTTGCTAAGGGTTATCGTCAGGAAGAGGGAATAGACTTTGAAGAATCTTTTGCTCCGGTTGCTCGTCTTGAGGCTGTTCGGATATTTCTTGCGTTTGCAGCTCATATGAATATGACGGTCTATCAGATGGATGTCAAAACGGCGTTTCTCAATGGGCAACTTAAAGAAACGGTCTATGTCAGCCAACCAGATGGATTCGTTGATCCTGAGTTCCCGAACCATGTCTACAAACTGAACAAAGCTCTTTATGGTCTCAAACAAGCCCCTCGGGCATGGTACGATAAGCTATCATCTTTCCTCATTGCCAATAATTTCACCAAAGGCTCGGTTGACCCAACTCTTTTTATACAATATCACGGGGCACATATCTTAATTGTTCAAATTTACGTGGATGACATCATTTTTGGGTCGACACATAAAAAGTTTTCAACCGCTTTTGCAAAACTAATGAAGAAAATTTTTGAAATGTCCATGATGGGTGAACTTACATTCTTTCTAGGACTGCAAGTTCATCAATCACCCCGTGGTATTTTCCTGAGTCAGTCCAAATATGCCCTTGAACTGTTAAACAAATTTGGAATGACAACCTGTGACACTTATGCCACACCAATGGCTCATACCAAGAAGTTAGATGCTGATTTACATGGGAAAGTAGTTGACCCTACCAAATACCGAAGTATTATTGGGTCTCTCATGTATCTAACAGCTAGCAGACCTGATATTGTCTTTGCCGTTTATCTTTGCTCCCGTTATCAGTCGCGACCAACTGAAACCCACCTCTCTGAGGCTAAAAGAATCCTCCGATACATCAAGGGAACCATTAACTTGGGGATCTGGTATCCAAAGGATTCTGGTTTTGAACTAATCGCTTTTTCAGACGCTGACCACGCAGGATGCTTAGACTCAAGGAAAAGTACTTCAGGAGCTCTACAATTTCTTGGTGATAAACTGGTGTCTTGGCAATCAAAGAAGCAGGATTGTACATCGCTGTCATTAACCGAAGCAGAATATGTAGCCATGTCCGCATGTTGTGCTCAAGTCATCTGGATGAGAACACAACTCAAAGACTATGGTTACATATTCGACAGAATCCCGATGTACTGCGACAATCGGAGTGCCATTGCGATCTCGTGCAACTCAGTTCAGCACTCGAAATCAAAGCACATCGATCTTCGCTATCATTTCATCAAGGACCACGTGGAACAGGGTACCGTTGAATTATACTTTGTGGGTACAGAATACCAATTGGCAGATCTTCTCACCAAAGCCTTGCCTCCCGCTAGGTTTAATGAGTTGGTCTACCGGATTGGTATGAGGTGTTTGACTCAAGAGGAATTGGATGACCTCTTAAAACAGTCTTAAAAACCTGTCAAACACCAAAACATCCTTTGTAAATAAATTTTTCATAAACAAAATACAAAAATATAAAACCTGATAAAATCAAAAATATTCTTCTAATATACTTTTCTTTTAACATTGCAAGTACATTTCTTCCGTCAACACTTTAATCTTTCAAAATTCAGTATTTTTTCCGATCAAGTGTTGAGGGGGAGAAAATAATCACTTAACTGTTTCAAAACATCAGTGTACTTGCATGTTATCATACCTCGGTTGTTTCTTTTAACAAATGGTGGTGAATCTTCTGGTACAATGACACTCCTCGGACTTAAATTAATAACCTTTCATTATTTTCTCAAGTCGAGGGGGAGTGTCGTCATGTTTCTTTCCTAAAATCTTCGTTTGGTAACCAAAATGGAAGTTAAATGGCTTTGCATGGAAATGGAATAGGTGGAGGGACTATAACTGTCAAAACCTGAAAGTATTTTCAATAAAATACCCCACCTAACATTATCACTTCACATTTATTACTAAAACCTAACCAATCTACGCCTAAGAATCAACCAAGAAATCCGTTCTTTTGATCATCTCTTTGTAAGTTGTTTCGTGATTTAAACATGTTTTTAAGCTAAGGTTTCAAATCTCATGCAAATCCAACGGCTAAAAATTGTTTTACGCGTGATTATGTGTTCTACGCATAAGCGTATGAAAACAAAATCATTGTGTGTGTGTTTGTGGTTAAATGGATTATGTCAAAACGTTTCAAATACATTAATGATATCATTTTAACCATCAAAACCCACCCAGAAACACGTATTAATGATTTTTGAAAATTAGGGTTCTTGTGTCGAATTGGGTGTTTTCGAATGTGAAGTGTTATGGTCAAAAAGATTGTTGGGTTATGCTCTTATGATGATGAATTGATGATATCCTTGCTCTATAACCACCCAGAAACTCTAAATTATTAACAATTTGGAATTAGGGTTTAAAGTTCTTAAGTTTGGGTATTTTTGATTCACCATGTATTGGATGTTAATACTTGGTTAGTAGAATCTCATAATACCTTAGACCTACAGAAAACGTTTGGTGCAATCTCCATGGTTAGAATTGTTACGCTTAATTCTTGAACTATTAGGGTTTTGGTTTACGCGTATGTAGTTCTACGCATAACTGTTTAACAAGTGTTCTTGCCATGATTTGTTGTTAAAATGAATGTATGTGTTAAAATTGATGATATGATGGTTTTATTTCAGGCTTGTTACTCGTAAAACTCAGAATCAAGGTCATTGTAACTCTACGCATAAGGATCACCTTACGCGTAGCTTGTTATGCGTAAGATTAGTCTTACGCGTAGCTTCTACGCATAAGGTTCTACATATGGGACTACGCGTATCCTGTGAAGGATATGCGTAAACAGTGACCTCTACGCATAAGGTCAACTCTTACGAGTAGCCTTACGCGTAAGGTTAATATATGCCTACGCGTAACCTCTACGCATAAGGTCCAATTTTTCTTACACGTAATATTTCTTACGCGTAAGTTAGGATCCTAAGCGTAAGTTTACGCCTACGCATATATCATTCCTGTCTACGCATAACTTTACCGATCCTACGCATAAGCCGAGATCATACCTTCGTTATGAATTGTTACGTGTACAAACTTGTAAATAAACTAATCATATCGTCACGAATCTAAAAATGTCACTAATAAACTTAAATCGTTTGATATGTTGTGAACAATAAGTGATAAAATAAACTTTAAAACTTAAAGTTAACTAACTCACGAAACATTTCATGACGTCATTGGACTATTAAACATACAAGTGACTTAGGACTCGTAACAATCATTGACACTGTACATTCAATAACTAGACAATAAGTCCTTCTGTTGACTAACATTATGTCTTTCGATATGTTGGTTCTTTTGGCTAATGTTATTTCAGATCACGACATGGCTGAACAAATGAATATGGATGCATATGAAGTTCTCTCCATTGCTGATATCTATCCTTATGGCTATCCAATGAAGATAGGAAAGAATAATCTTCGTGTTGACTTTGACACCCTCACTTGCTCAGAGTCTTCGTGTTTAATTGCTATTGATATTCTGAGGACTCATCCGTATCAGAATATGCTCACTCACTCTGCAACTGTTCCTGAGATCTATATCCAACAGTTCTGGAACACTATGGAAAGGGTCAAAGGACGGACTGCTGTGACGGTAACTCTGAATCACAAACAAGTCACCATTACACCTGCAGACTTAAGAGCTGTTCTCCTAATTCCTGAAGTCGATCCAACCAAACTATATGCCACACCTGTTGAAGAGCTCACTCTCCAATTCTTAATCGATATCGGTTATGATGAGGCTACAGGAGTAATCACCAAGCATTCTCACGTAGAGCTTAAGAGTATTCCTCAACCATGGAGAACCCTCTACATGATCATCACCAAGTCTGTTTCTGGTCGTGACAGTGGCTATGAGCATCCTAAGCTCATGGAACTGCAAATATTTTGGGCATTGGTCAACTTGAAACACATCGCTATCGAAGCTCTGATTTGGGATGACATGATGTCATTTCTCAACAAACTTGGCTCAAAGATTCCCTACATCAGATATACTAAACTGTTGATCCAGAGAGCACTTGGACTTCATCCTGATATTACCAAGAGGCTCAATGACCCCGACAATCACGATATGTTAACAGAACCTATTCTATCTGTCAGAATCAAGGAATCGTCTACAAAGAAACAAGGTGCTGTGTTGCCAGATTTCCTTCTAACTGAAGATGTCAGAAAGCTCGAAACGTACAAAAGGTATCTGGAAGCAGTTAGACAAGGCAAAGTTGGTCATCTCGACGAAAAATCTTCTGGAACACTAGTAAGGAGAATCAGAAGAGGAAGTGTCACAAGTACAGATAGTCAGAGGAATGTTCCAAAGAAGAAACCTATTCCAAAGAGGAAACCTACCCCTAAGAAGAAAGTTCCTTCTCAGGAAGCCACTCCGATCCCTTCCTCTACACCTGAACCGCAGAGAAAGCTCATTGACGAGGACTCTGAAGCTACTGACACTGATGAAGAGATTACATACTCTGAAACTGCAAAGGATGAAAATCCTTCAGTACCAAAACCACCAAGTCCTCAAACTGATAAAGGAAAAGGGAAGACTCCTGCACTTGTGCCTAATGATGAAAGCTCTGAAGATGAAGAAGAGAAACTGGATCAATCATACAGGAAGAAGTTTCACATCGTCAGACATCTTCAAAAGGCTGAAGAATTTGCTAAAGATCAAATGGGTGGCCCCGGAGGATCAAGTGGTGCTGCCCACTCCTCACCAGATCCTGATGCGGTTAATCGACCCGATAAGGGATCTGGTGCCACCAATCTTCTGCAACAACAAAAGCTTATGGAGGATACTATCGTATATGAGTTTGAGAACCCTGAAACTGAGAAGTCTGAGAAAGATAAAGATGATGATTATGACAAGTTGCTTCTGGGCAGTCCCACACATTCACAGAAGGAAACTTCTGAACCGCCTAAGGACCCCAAGCCTCCTCATGTCTCCTCCTCATCAGACTCATCATCTCACTCATCACCACCACCATCAAAGAAATCAACCAGATCATCATCCAAATCTGTGAAGAAACCACCTCGCTCTTGGATTTCTCAGGCACATGAAAGAATTGTGAAAGCTGTTAAACAAGTCAGAATGAAAGACATGTTATACAGGAAGCTTAACTTTCTCAATCAACAGATACAATATCTACATGACGAGAATGACAAGATGCAAGAAGAAAGGAAGTTCATCCAGGAATTCATGAAAAGTCATCGTCAAGAGGAACTGAACGAAATGATCGAAGGTTACACCAACAACTACCTTCAGAATATCGTTCCTAAAGTCACAAAGGAGCTGTTCACCAGACAACTTTATCCAAATCTTATGCAAATCGCCAAGCAAACTATCCGATCAAAGCCCCTAACCATAACAATCAATCCAACCGATCCGGTAGCTTTCTCTAACAATGAATTGGTGGCCAAGCTGATTACACAAATGTCGCCACGAGCTGCAACACTCAACTCTGAAGAAGCAAAACTGTATCAAGCACTGCTAGACTACCAACTTCAAGAAGCTTGTAGATTTGAGGCTGAAAAGTTGAAACGTCCTAGAGACGATGAAGATAAGGATAAAGACAAGGAATCTGCACCTAAACGTCAGAAGCAGTCTGGTGAATCTTCTTCGATGCCACCTCCTCCGCCACAGACTTCTTCTCAACAAAAGTCTCCTCCACCTCGGTCTTCTACTGATAAACCTCGGGACGATTCCGAGTTACCACCCCTGACTCAAAAAACAGGTGATTACTTTGAGTATACGGGTGGTGACGATGAAGAGGTCCTTGAGCCCCGACAACAACCCACCTCACCCAAACAAGTGCAGAAACCAGAATCATCATCAAGGCCTTCCAAAAAGAAGAAGAAGACGACTCAGCCTGAAGTCGTATCATGGCTAGATGACGATAAAACCGCAGTGTTTGAATGGTTCTCCACACTTGTCAATCAAACTCCCTACCCTGATGAAGGTCAAGACTTGGTAGACGGTTCTACATTGGAGCACGCAAAACTTTTGCAAGAAAAGTTCCATGTGAAGAAAATGACGAAATCTGAGTTGAAGCGAATCAAGAATGAAGCTTTTCAACTGTGGAAAGACAGCTCTGAAAGCGCCCTCGAGGTCGAATATCATCTTGAGAACATCGCTCAAGCCATGTCTAACAACATGGATTGGCTCAATCCGAAAGCAAACATTGACTTCACACAAAGGGATAACCCTCCATACTACACCGATTGGACCAAACCCCTACCGACCATTGGCCAAACAGATGAACCACGGATTCCCTTTCGATACTTCTTTAACAAAGACCTGGATTTTCTTTTACACGGTAGCGATGGTTCACGAAAATACGCTACATCGTTGACTCTTCCATTCCCAGCGGCTATTTACTCAAACTGCATAGCTATCGAGGAACGTGCAAATCACTTGTTTTCTGACAACGTGCAAGAATACGACCGAGATGCATTGTATGGGATTCATCATTGGCCTGAACGCCGAAGAATCTACTACAGAAGCTGCCTCAGAAGTCTCAACACGCAGTGTACAGTTCTAAGGACATCGTGGCCATCAAACACGTTGATCTCAAGTCTAAGTGGGACTACACCTTCTTGAAGAATATCATAGTCAAACGACAAGATGAACAGGACTATGCATTCTCCGAAGCTGACTTTGAGAATTTATCCCTCAACGACATCGAAGACATGTACCTTGCCAAAGTACAGGGTCGTATGAGACAATTCTCGACTGAAGTTCAACGTGAATTTATCAAGTCAGTTCTCATCTTTATTAGACGCATCGTGATCAAAGAACGTGTTGAAGATATCCAGATGGCTGTTGAATCTTATCAGACGCGTGTCAACCTCACTCCTCCAACGCTTACTCTTCCCGATCTCAACCAGCTATCTCAATATACACTCATCAGCAAACCTTTCGGCGTTGTTTACCGTAGTGAACTTCAAAGAAACTGCTTAATGGCGTGTAGTGAGCTCCACAAATTCGGGGATCATACTCTGAAGCTGGTTAGGGATGGATTGGCGTACAGGTTGAAGGATATACGCCTGAAAATTGGGTCTTCTAAGCACTGGAATTCTCAGGAAAGGAGGGATGTGAGACGAATCATCACAATGATTGATGAAAGGTTGTTCAGAAGGGATCAGTTCAGAACGTTGGAAAGCTTTGTTGGTGGTCGACCCAGGATCAACATCACCGGCTATCAACGCCCTGTTCGTACTCCTGGGAACATCACTGCACTTCCTGGTACCCCTTGAATTGTTTCCTTCATATAATTTTGGATGTGTGAATTTATATGTCAATGGCTTGTGCACACATAACAGTGTACAACCCGTAATTGTCAAGAACGGACCCTGTGGTACGCTTCAGTGCCACAATCCTTATAAAAGGAGCGAAAGCTTCTTACTTTTGAGTAAAACCTATCAAACCTTTCAATTTTCAAGGTTTTGCTCAAAAGAACAAGTACTTCCCCATATGATTTTTCAAAACCTCAACCGTTTATATCACTAGTTGAGGGGGAGTATTTGAATTAAAACTTTGTTCACAAATTGTTCACAGTGGTCGTCTTCCCGCAACACTCGAAATGGTCATATTTATTCTCAACCGTTCAAAAACAACATTTTAATATGCCATTTTTGAGGGGGAGAAAATTGTGTGATAAGAAATATGTTGTGTAATTGCTCATGAATCTTCGTGCAATAGACTTAACCAATGAATTGACGAATCTTTAACTGATAGTAACTCGAAAAGACTTGTCCTGGACGGGTAATAATTTCAAGCTAGTTCGCTAGTGATGTAAACGTGTCTCGCAAAGGACTTGTCTGAGTAGAATGTACCATTCGAGAAACTCTTGATAGACATGAACTCTGACGGGTTTGACAACCTTTCAAGGTTTGTCTACACCTTCAAGGTAGTTATTAGAGCTAGTTGTCACCTAAAAGCTGACAATGTAACTCTTTAACTATGCAACGTAACCGTGTCTCGCGGGGGATTGTCTATCTCCAGTGGATCAATTCAAAAAGTGCGCGCTCTTTCCTCACTGTGCATTTAAACCATTAAAGCTCTTAAGCACATGTGGAGGGGGAGTATTTATGCAAAACCTTATCTCTCACAGTGGTTCAAACATGTTTTTCATTTACAAACCACTTGAGAGATTTTTCACAAACAGTGGTTTTAATGGCAGCATAGGTTAGTCATGGAGTTATAAGGTGACTAAGGTTAGGAATAACCGTCCTATGATCCGCCAGAGCCGGAGGGATCTACCCAAGGACACTACCATTAGTTAGTGTTAGAAGTCCTTAGGAATGATTGAAAAAAGGAGAAAATGAGAATCGGAGAAAGAAGGAGTTGAAGAATCAAAAAGAAATGTAAAGTAAAGGGTGAAAAGAAACAGCCCTCCAAATTATTCAACTTAGGGCAGACACCGGGTTCAATTCATATGCTACTGGTTTTCACTCAGTGACACCGGTATTGAAGATTAAAAGTCGTCATGGACCCAGTGACGCATGCACTAAACCTTCTTAGCCACTCAAGCTTCTCTCAAAAGAAGCTTGTTTCATTCTCACAGGGAACCCTACGTAAACTATTGGCTTTCTCTTAGAGATCGCTGGTATTGAAGAAGGAGACCCTCTCCCTAGTCTCCGCTCAGGAAAACCAAAACGCACTATTGAGTCTAGAGCCACGAGATTCATCAAAAAGATCTCTTAGGAACACTTGACATTTAATCACTTGATGATCAACAAATAAGATTATCAGTGGTTCATATCGAGTCCTTCACAGATCTTAGCAATCTGTCGAGAACATTTATGAGAGGTTCACATCTGTGATCCTCAGTGATTGAATGGAAACTCCTGCCAGGGTCAACATCAAACAGCCCTGACAGCAGGTCACTTCGGTAACTCCCCATGGATTACGCGGAGTGTGTCTCAAACGGTCTACAGTCGTGAGGTGATGCTTCGGTGTACCTCATCGACTCATCTGAACTGTAGATGTACTTCGGTACATCGTGTTATCTCACTTGTGGGACTCCAGTTCAGGAACGGCCTTTGTAAGAATTAGAGTTGTGTTTTCACACTATGCTGTTAACACTCTCGAAGTTCAAACTTGTAAGTGCCGGAAACCACTTATTACTAACTGTTTGAAATGTTTTCTTCTTATGGAAGCTTCGGAGCGGGATGATCGTGCTGATTCTTCTCATGCTCACGCCAACATCATCACTAATGGAAGTTCTACTCTAAAGCAACACAACAGTCAGAATGATTCTTCGTCAAACCAAAGAATCTACAAAGTTAAAGACTTAAAGAACTTCATCAGTATTGAATTCCAACGTCAAAGAGCGTGTGAGCATGTTGAAGAATGACGTGGAGACACTGGAGCAGCGAAGCAGACCTGAGGCAGACTGATGCAGACAACAACATACTATCACTTTCACCACAAAGAACAATGCTCAAAGAACAAAGTTAAAGATGACGTCGAAATATAACTGCTCAAAGATAACTATCTCTCTACACTGGGGAGATTGTTCAAATCAAGGCAATTCTTCTCACAAGAAAGAAGAATGTCAGAAGACGTCAGAGCTACTATTACATCAACGCCTTCACCGTTTACATTCATATATACTTGAGGGGGAGATTGTTGGAATCACTCCTAAACAGTATTTCAAGTATTTATATTTCATATGTAATAGGTAGCTTTATTATGGCCTTTATGTTTGTTTAAGGTCTAGCTTATGTAGAAGGCCCATAAGCTTAGGCCCAAGCCCACATAAGAAAGGATGGGAACAAGGAGTGTTGCCCTAGCTTCCCTCCTATAAATAATCTTGTAAACCCTCACTTGAGGGTTGGTTGTTCAAGTTTTCTTTCTTTCACATACATCTTCACATAACCGTATGCTTACTATCGTGTGTGTGTGTTAGAGCTTGTTCAATCGCCTCATCTCCTTTCTATATTACTTGTGTTTGTAAAACTAGTGACCTAACAAAAACGGATGAAAACGTATTAAAATGGACATATAAAAAGTGAGAATGAAAAAAGTGAGAAGATCATAATGAGCTTTTCAAATTTGTAGTTAAAATTTAGAGAATAGGAATTTCACATTTTTGGAAAATTGTTGGAAAAAAGTGTAACTAAACGGATTTTCTGTTTTTCCCTTTTCATATGAAAATTTTCCTGGAAAAATGAGAAAATTTTCACCAACTAAACGACTCCTTACCTTTCAGTAAAACCCTACTTGTCACGGACTTGTCTCTACAAGGTCTTCCATGCGGCACTTAGTCTCGACTAAGCTCAACCTTGCTCGAACACTCAACGATGTATGCAACGAAAGTAAACTTCAAATAATGGAACAAGTGGAATGTAAAGGAACACTTTGTATTATCACTTAGAGAACTTTACAAGAGAGCTTACAAGAGAACTTTGTTGGATGCCATTTACAAATGAGGCTACACCTATTTATACTACTTCATACAAGTTTCTACAAGGTTCTTTGGGAAGCTTCTAGCTTATGAGATTTCCATACACTTCTAGTAAGTTTCTAGAACTTCCACTTATTGTAACATCTTCCAAAAGCTTCCAAGATTATCCACCATCTTCCATGGGCTTCTAAACTCTTCCAAGCTTATCCAATACCTTTCATGAGAAGTGTAGAATAATTCGGAATCCCGAACATACTTGTAAAAGATAGGCGGGTCGTGGCATCCTCCCCTACCTAAGCTCGTGACATCCTCGTCGTGCCATCTTCGTGATATGTTGGATCGATGTACTCTAACCAAACTAACTTAAATAGCTTGTTTAAGGTTTAATAACCTCAGATAAATCTTAAGTTATTAACAATGAAACACTGAGCAAACTCTATTAAGTATGCGAAATTTACTTAACAAAGCTAAGAAGAATAACTTTAACTTTGAACGATTTTATTAATAACTCTAACTAAAATCGAACTTCTCTAAAACTCTAATAATTTCACGTACTCTAAACTTGTGAATTCGTACCTCTAATACCAATCTAGGGGTCCTTTTATAGGCTCAAGGATAACCCTAGTCGGTTTACAATTTGTATCCTTGTACGACAAGTAATCTAATAAAGAATATTCTAGAATTACAAAGCTTTCCATAAACGAATATAACAGTTCTTTTAGCCTTGCACTACTTTGACTTCTTCTTTAGCAGTACTTTGACTTTTTGCAGTACTTTGTCTTTCTGCAGTACTTTGTTAATCTTCAGCTCTTTAGTACTTTAATCTTTTTGTATCCCAACAATCCTCCCCTAACTTGAATTCTACTTGTTTGACTTCAAGTTCCTTTGTGAATTTATCATTAACAGCTCCATCTTTGAAAGAAAGATTGTGTCTTTGCCTTTGGATTGTATCTTTGTAGACTCTGTGCTTATATCAACATTTATCAAAATACTCTTTAGAATTTATTCTTTTCAGCATCAAACAGTAACTTTATTTCTTTTCTGCAACATTCAGCAAGCTCCATCTTTTCAGCAACATAAGACAATTTGTACAATTAATTCAGTTAAGTTTCAGTCTATTCTCATCACTTCCAGGTGTGTTAACTCCTGTGAGAGGTTAATCATTGAAAATTTAATGGATTTGAGTTCTCTTTACCAAAGCCATTAACTTTGGAGTAGCCAAATGTTTTGATGTGTAAGATCATGGTACACTGATAACCATATGATTTTTAGCAAATCATCAGCTATCAACAGATTTGAGTTGTCTTTACCAAAAGTTGTACCCTTTTGGACTAGTTAGTTCTTTCATCATGGTGAACTAATTACCATATAATGGTTTTTCCACAACCTTTACCACAAGCCATTTTCTTGTGGGCTAGCCAACTCTTCACAATACTGATATGGTGAGTTGATTACCATACAACTTATTAGCAAGTTGTCAACTATAAAACGGATTTGAAATATCTTTACCAGAGCCGTTTGCTCATGGATTAGCCAATCCTTTTGTAACCATGGTGGATTGATAACCTATTGATGTTACCATCTCAAAAACCATTTATTTCTTTTTAACCTTTGTTTCAAAACATTTATTACTTAACAAAAGTTTTTCAATATTAGTAACTAGTGTAAAAACTACAAGCAGTACTTTGATGAAAATACTGTTTGATCAGCAGTACTTTGAATAAAGTACTGATATATCAAAAATTTAATCAAATAAAATTCATACCAGTTATTCATCAGTATCATCAGCTATCTCTGTCCATCTGATAAATAATTTTATAACCATAAGTGCTGTCTCATTGTCTTCTTCGACTTCCATTCCATGCTCCAGTATCCTTCTCATGAGATCTGATGCAAGAGGGTATCTTCTATCAGCTAACATGTGAATCATTGTTCCATCTTCTAGCTCTAGAACATGTACTCCATATTCTTCAAAGAATTTCCAGTAAGTAATCTCCCAATCTTCTTGGTTCTTCCAGATCTCAACAGTACTTGTTTCTTCAGTTTCCCAAATTGGTATGAGATCCCCAAGCAAGACTAAACCAAATTCTTCTGATGGATTGTGTTCATAATATTCTTTGACCACATGATATAAATGGAATAAATCCACTCTATCAATTATATGCAATAAATCCCATAGCATATTGAACACCTTGAAACTTTCATCTTCTTTATGAAACATCAGATATTTTCCATCTTTTGACTCAACAACTTCAAAAGTAGTTATTGGAGATTTGTTCATCTTCAATTCAGCATCATCTTTAGAATACTCAAAGTCTATAATCCTTAAGTAATTCTTCAGTTCATCATCTGTTTCAGATCTTAATTCAGCTTTCTTTGATGACTGATGATCTTTAACTTCAGTTACTCTTTTTCTTTTTCTTTTTCTTTTCAAGCTTTCTTTTCTTTCTTCTTCTTTTCTTTCTTCTTCTTTGTAAGCATCATCATCTTTAAAATCTTTAATACTTTTAACTTGTCGCTTATATTCTTCTCTGACAGCTTCATATAATTCTTTCATATTAACATAATTCAGCTTGTTCAGACCAACATATCCTTTCTTCTTTAGATAAGCCATCATTGCATTCCTTTCTTTAGCAAGATTTGGTCTTCTTGGCTGAGAAGAAATAGGAAGTGGTGATGGTATAGCAACTTCAGCATTCAGTTCAGCTTGTACCTTTCTAGCTGCTTCCTCATTCCTAGCAACTTCAATTGCTCTAATATCTGCCAATGTAAGCTTTTTCTTCTTTGTTTCTACTAATATACCTTTTCCTTTATCATTTGGATCAATAACAGGTTGAGAAGCTCTTGGTTGTTCCTCTGCAACTTCTTGAATACTAACACCCCTTGGTCTTGATAAATCATGCAAGATCTCAGCAATGGTTTCGTCATCACTTGCAGTATGTATAGGTTTGGGTGTAGCTTCTTCTTCTTGTACAATAGTTGAAGGACCAGCTTCCTCTTCAAAATCTAACAGCCTTGGAGTAATCAATTCTTGCCTGAAAGATCCTTGAAAGGCAGTACTTTGATTAGCAGTACCTTGATCATCAGTACTTTGAACATGAACATCAATAACTTGCTCCTCAGTACCTTGAACTTCAGTCCTTTCTTCCTCAGTACTTTCAATATTAACAAATTCTTCAGTACCTTGAGGTTCATTCTCCTTAACAACATCTTCTTTCAAATTCTTTTCTTCTAAATTCCTCTCCAATTGGACAGAAGATGATTGTTGAACCTTCTTACCTTTGGTTGTTTTCTTAAATTGCCTAACAGGCTTGCCTTTTTTCTTTGAGACTTGACCCATAGACGATGATGTTGAACCAATGGCCAAAAAAAATTCTTGAGTCTTCTAAACTTAAACTTCAAATTCTAAATTTGTACAGCCTGTTCTTCAAAAGACTTCTTCAATCTTGTCAATTATCTGGATAAAGCATAATTATTGAGAGTTATATCCTCAGGCTCCATAACTTCATCATCTCCTCTAAGTGGTGAATAATCTTCTGGTTGAGAATCAAGAACAGAAAATTGTGGAGATGGTGGTGGTGAAACTGCAACATCCTCTTGAACATCTTCTTGAACTTCTGTACTCTGGGAAGCAGTACTTTGTGATGTAGCACTTGCAGATGCAGTTCCTTGTGATGCAGCACTTTGAGAGACAGTACCTTGTGTAGAAGCAGTACCTTCAGTGTCATCACCTTCTGCATCCTCATCTCTAATAGCCTGAACAACTTCCATCATAGAAGCAGTTAATGGAGTGTGCCTTCCAGTGAATAAATCACTTTTCCTCTCCATAAAAGTAAAAATCTTTGCTTGTTGTACCACAACAGGTAGTAAACTAGTAGGCTTTGGGATATCTGAAAGTTGTTTATTGAGGAATACTTGTATAAACCTTGGATACATCAACCATTTTGAACCATGAGAGATGTGTGAAAGCATTCCATCTAGAATTAGCCTTGAAAAGTTGAAAACTCGATCTGTAGCTAATCCTACTATAGCAGATGCAATGTTTGACCCAAATTGCTCCCATGAGGTACTTTTAGCACTAATACAATGAAGCAATACATGTACCAAAAACTTCCAGTGAGGACAAAATAAGGGTTTCTTGAATGTTTGTTCAGCTAAAGACCCTTCATAACCAATGTCCCTAAAAGTATCCCAAATAAGTTGCTTATCAAAATGAATAGTCCCATCTTCATCATTAAACAATAAGTCTTCTCGAATAGAGGCTTCAGTAATCTTCACAATTCTTCCAACAACTTTAGCTTGAATACACGAATCACCATTTTCCATAATAACCCTAGCAGTTTCCCAAATTTTTTGAATCCAGGGTTCAATAATATCTGGTTCTACGAAAAGTGCATAACTAATTTGTGACCCAGTAAGAAAATCGATAATATCATGAAAGTTTACATTTGCTTCAGTCTTGTCTAAATTCGCCACCATGTTGTGTTTAGAAACAGTATTACGATGCGCCATTGATGATTATATGATCACAATAAGAGATAGAACGAATAATATAGATGAAGGTAAGAGAAATATGGAAAAGATTTGAAGATATCAATATGAGAGGGAAATTCGGAGAGTAGTTATTTATAGGTGAGATTTAAAAAATCACAGCCATTAATAACAAAGTTACCGTTAGTAGTAGTTAGCCCTCAATATTATCGTTGGAACAGTACTTTAATAAGACGAACAGTACTTTCCACGTGCGCAGTACTTTCCAAGCAGTACTTTCCAAAAAATCAAAAAGCAGTACTTTTCCATTCTCTTCCTTACAATAGCATACACAGCAAAGAAACATGAATATCTTCCCCTCAAACAATGCATAGGACTATACTTACAGTAAATAGTCCTCCCCTTAAATGTAGCTCAGTAATTAATCATGCCAATACTCACCACCAAGTGAGTAAATCTTGAAACATCAAATCCTTTGGTGAGTAAATCAGCTACATTATCATCCGTATGCACCTTGACAACATTAATGAGCCTATGCTCATAACAATTTCTGATGAAGTGGTGCCTAATATGAATATGCTTGATCTTGGAATGATAAACTGGATTCTTCACAATGCAAATGGTACTCTCATTATCAATATTGATAGGAGTATTCTTGAAATTGAACCCATAGTCCAAGAGTTGATTCTGCATCCACAACACTTGTCCACAACAACTTGCAGCAGCCACATATTCAACTTAAGTTGATGATGTTCCTGCAATTGTTTGCTTCTTACACTGCCATGAAACTAATATTCTTCCAAGATATGGGCATCCACCTGTGGTTGATCTTCTGTCATAGTTGTCACCTACATAATCACTATCTGAGAAAGCTTCCAAGTGAAAAGGTGAATCCTTTGGATACCACAACCCCAACGTAGGTTGTTGTTTCAAATAACAAAAAATTCTCTTCACTGCATTCATATGAGAGACCTTTGGTGTGACTTGATATCGTGCACACAAACAAACAACAAACATGATATCAGGCCTTGATGCAGTAAGATACATAAGACAGCCAATCATTGATCTGTATAATTTGACTTCAACTGGTTTTCCATCTTCATCCTTGCCCAATGAGTTGATAGATTTAATAGGTGTAGTAACAGGCTTCATGTCATCAAAATTGAACTTCTTAAGTATGTCAGTAACATACTTGTCTTGACTTATGAAAATTCCTTCCTTTGACTGCTTAACTTGAAGTCCCAAAAAGAAAGTTAACTCACCCATTGAACTCATTTGAAATTCATTCTGCATCAGCTTCTCAAACTCCTTGACCATAGATTTTTTGGTAGCTCCAAAGATGATATCATATACATATACTTGAACTAGCATGATATCCTTCTGTTCTCTCTTGATAAACAAGGTCTTATCTATAGCTCCTCTCCTATAACCATGTTGAAATAAAAAAGTAGAAAGCCTTTCATACCAAGCTCTAGGTGCTTGATGTAAGCCATAAAGAGCTTTGACAACTTTTTAGACTTTGTTAGGATGTTTAGGATCTTCAAAACCAGGAGGTTGCTTGACATATACTTCCTCTGTAATCTTGCCATATAAAAAGGCACTCTTGACATCCATTTGATAAACCTGAAATCCCATATAAGAAGCAAAAGCAAGGAAAATTCTAATTGCTTATATCCTTGCTACAGGAGCAAAAACTTCATCATAATCAACTCCTTCTTCTTGTCTGTAACCTTGTGCAACTAACCTTGCTTTGTTTTTGATGACATTCCCTCTTTCATCTCTCTTGACTCTGAACACCCATCTTGTACCAATGACCTTCTTACCATCAGGAATATCACATAATACCCAAACTTCTTGAAGTCTGAATTGTAGCAGTTCTTCTTGCATAGCTTCAACCCAACTTTCTTTAGTCAATGCTTGAGCAATATTCTTAGGTTCCTCTTGAGAGATAAAGCAAGTAAACAGACATGTTTGATGGTCCTTATGATTCAGTCTGTTTTGTTTATAGACAAAGCTAAGTAAAGCATTATGAGGTTTAGTAAAACTCTTAGCTTTGTGTCTAGTCATCACTCCAGAAGTAGAAGGACCAATGATTTGATCAGTAGGATGATTCTTATGAATTCTTAAGTTTGGAGACTGTGGAACTCCATAAGTATCTTCCAAATTAGTAAAATCAGCATCTTCATTGGAATATGAGAAAATACCTTCATCTTCAAACTCATCATCAGTATCTTCTAATCCAGGCATGGTAGGATCATCCAAATCATTCAAAGTGCTGGTAACTGGTGCAACAATACTTTGGTCAAAAGTACTGTCTAAGGTACTATGAGAGTACTATGCAGTCTTGTTCTTCTTCTTTGCCTCTTTATAAGCTCTTCTTTGGTCATCAGTATAAGAATGTGCTAAAACATCTTGAAGAAGCATCTGATTAAGTTCTTCTTGAATAGATTGATCCTCAGCAGATAATGAGGATTTTGGCTCATCAGTACTTTTCTCTGTCTCAGCAGGTTTAAGTTCTTCATCATGAACAGTATCTTGTCTAATATGGACTCCATGAACAACATATTGTAAATCTTCTCCATTGTGCACAGGTTGATTTTCTTCTCTAACAGGTACATAGTTCATAGAAGGAGTTAAAGCTTCAAGATCAAACATCCAATCAGGACCTTTACCCTTATGATTTTCTTGATCTTCTAAAAACTCAACATGAAGACAATCTTGAACCTTCTTGGTGACTCTGTTGTACACTCTGAATCCCTTGCTGTTGGTGTAATATCCCAATAAATAACTTTCTTCTGACTTGCCATCAAACTTACCCAGATTATCAATTGTATTTAAAATAGTAAGAGGGCATCCAAAAGGCTTCAAAAATCAAATGTTGGGTTTGTTGCCCATCAGCAACTCATAAGGTGTCTTCATCTGTGGCTTAGTAACTGATACTCTGTTAAGTACATAGCAAGCAATACTTACAGCTTCAGCCCAGAATTGAATAGGTAGTTGTGAATCTGCTGGCATTGTTCTGGCTGCTTCAATCAACGTCCTATTCTTTCTCTCTGCAACACCATTCTGCTGTGGTGTTCTTGCAATACTGAACTCCCTCTTGATTCCTTTGTTTGCACAAAATTCATCCATAAGCTTGTTCTTGAATTCAGTTCCATTGTCACATCTAATACCTCTAACCTTGAGTCTCAATTGGTTTTCAAGTGCTATTATGAGAGTCTGAATAGCATTAAAAGTATCATCTTTAAATCCCAAGAAAAATACCCAACTGAATCTACTGCAATCATCTGTTACAACTAAGCAGTACTTTTTCTTGTTTAAACTTGCCACAGAAATAGGTCCAAACAAATTCATGTGTAACAGCTCCAAATGTTCTCTAATAGTCCTCTCCTCAAGCTTTTTGCATGAAGCTTTGTGTTGTTTACCCTTCTTGCACGCCAAACATGAGTGATCATTCTTGTAAGTCTTTGAAGGTAAACCTCTAACTAAATTCCCTTTGACCAGTTTGTTGATATTCTTGAAATTGACATGGCCCAATCTTTTATGCCACTGATGTGCTTCTTCAGATGTTGCTTTTGCCACCAAACATGTGGCTCTCCCATAAGAATGAAGACTCTTCATATCTAGACTATACACATCATTGGTTCTTGGTACTCTAAGGATTACCAAGTTATCATCAACAGGCTTGAATTCAGGGGAAAGAATGAGACATTATGTGCCAGTGAATAGCACAGGATGCTGTTTATCACAGATTTGAGAGACTAACAATAAGTTAAACTTGAGCTCCTTCACATATCTAACATTCTCAAAATCTATACGCCCTGCTTTGATGGTTCCTTTTCCAGTAATCCTACCTCCATTGGGATCATTCTCAAATGCAACTCTTCCTCCACTAATAGATCTAAAATCAGTCAGAATATCCTAGTCTCCTGTCATACTTCCAGAGCAACCACTATCTACAATCAAATTCTTTGGTGAAAACTGAGCAGTACTTTGAGAAAGTACTGGTCTTGGCTTAGCAGTACCTTGGAAAGTATTGAAGGGTACTGGAGGTTTTGGAAAAGGGTCTTCTAAGGTAGTCTGAATGAAATTCACAATCCTTAATTAAATGAGTAGAACTAAAGCACACAAAACATAGTTTTTGACCCATACTTCCAAAGTGACTTCTTCTATGTCTATGACCAAAACTATTTTGCCTTCTAGGTGAATGATTAAACCGGTTTTGACCAAAGTTATCCCAAAAGGTTTAGCAGGATTGTTTTGAAAAGGTTTTCCTGAAGGTACTGCTTGTGGATCAGTACTTTGAGTTGAAGGTACTGCTTGACTTGAAAATTGTTTTCAACAGTTTCTTTTGGGGTTTCAGTCCTAGATTGACCAACTAGCTTTTTCCTAAACTCTAGACTGTCTACTCCAAAACGAGAAACATCAGGCCTAGGGGGTTGATGAATTCCAGTGGGATGGGGGACTGAATGATAATCATTGTCTTTCTTATACTCAGGAGGTGTTTCACTAATTGAATCCTCATTACTAGACGTGTCTACATAATTAATGAGTTCATCATCACTAGTGGTTATATCCTCTAAGTCATCACCAGATTGATTCTCTTCCATGTTATCGAAGTCCATACCAAAACCTAAGCCAGTTCTAATGTAAAGCTCTTATCTGTTTTTGAACATAAGTAACATGTGACAGACCAGATTCCTTCCAGGCATCAAACTTTGCTACCAAATCATCTCTTTCCTTAGTCAATTTCTCAATTTCAGCAATTTTACAATTTAGTTTCCATTCACTTAGTTTTAACTGGTAATCCTGTTGTTCATACTTTTCAGCCCAAGCCATTTCATTATTTTCATGTGTTAATATTTTGGCTTCCATTGACTCTAAGGTTATTTGATAACCAGCTACCTCAGACCTAACCCTAACACAATTATCTCTTTCAATCACATAACTGGCAAGTAATTTTTGATAAAAATCATGACAATTTGAGCATACCTCAGAGATAGGGGTGAACTTGGTGAAGTAGCCACCATTGCAAGTAGAACAGGATCATCTCCACTCTCCATGCTCCAATCAAATCCTCCAAAACCATCTCCGGATTCCAAAGCAGCATGATCAGATTCCTCATCAAAGGCAGTGCTCCAGTCCAATTCTGCTACTGAATCTTCAACTGCTTCTTCCACTGCTACCATACAATAGGTTACTGGTTCATCATAAAACTCAGCACTCCAGTCAACCTCTGATAAACTTTCTTGAGCAACCAAGGGTTTTGTTTTAGTAATAGGAATTTCTTTAAGCTCCAGCTTTGGTTTCTCAGTAATCATGTTTGCTTGATACTTTGTAGGATATTGGATTTCACTTACATATCATAACAGTAACACAATGAGCATATAGATGATTTTAGAGAGAGAGAAAGTGGTATATTCTAGTAAGAGAAACTTGTAGAATATTAGATTACCAAAGAACATCCAACCCTCTACCTTGCAGGGAAGAGGGTATTTATAGGTTACAAACTAAACGACCTCCTGACGACATGTGGATCAGGGATACAGTGGGTAAAGATCCGTCCTTCCTCCACGGTGTTGCACTAAACTAAACTATGCTACTACTTATTTAATAACTAACATAAACAGAAACAAGTCTGCGAGCTAACTTTTGCTAGATAATACATGAGGTGACCGACTCTTTTACTTATGGAATTTCTGATTCCTAACAATCTCCCCCTAAGGGAGGTCACCTCATAAATTACATTGAGTATCCTAGCTTTCAAGTAAGTCTTCATTCTTGAGCTCGTAGACTTCTTTTCAACAAAGTAATCAAATCATGTGCAACTGTGGAGAGTGCAATATTGAACAACAGGAATGAATAATTCGTGGAGGTAGAGTGTCTGATCCACTGTGATTGTAAATTTGAGCCAGCTTTTGAGATCATCAGCTAACAAAAATCTCTGAGATATCTATTGTGGTGTTGGAATTTTGTGATGTTGTGACATTCGGACCGACATGCTCACATTCTGGATCATGAAATCTTCTCATCAGAGTAGCGGAATCTTTCGTTGATTCATGATATTGGCAGCAGCGTAGCAGAAGCATGGAGTGTAAATATCAGAGTCATTGATGCACTTATCATGATTTCTTTTGAGATGAATGTGTAGTGTGAGCATGCGGCTATGGATTGACCGCTTCATTCTGATCAGCTGCAAGCATAGGATGTATATGCATAAAACAGTTAGCAATAAAGCACACGAAGGTGTCTTTGATCACTTTCGTTGAATTGAGGTACACGGCCCACGGTTCCCCGTTGATCAGTACAAGTACTGCCTGTGATCAGGTATAATTCCGAAGAATTTCCTTGACAGGGTTTCGCAGCTGCTCTAGCTGTTCTCACACCGGAACATCTCAAAGAAGACAACACGGAGTGAGTAAACCAGCGAATTTAAGTCCACTGATTGATGGAAAAAGATTTAAAAAAACAATCGTGTATTACTCAATAGAAATTGTTTTTGCAATACAAATAAGGTTTTATTGAAAATCAATTATCAATCATAAAAACACCTTTTGATTTGAAAAATTAGTACACGGTCGACGTGCTAAAGAAAAGAGTTTTTAAGCACAAAGACCGGTTTTTCAAAGGTATCCATCAATCCATAACCTGAACCAGGATTAATTCAAGAATTGAATCGCCCCATTGTTTTTGTTCAGTTGTCACATGGTTGATCTAATGATTAGATCTCACATGCCACCTACCAGGAGCTTGTTTGATGTTGGCTCCAGAAGGTTTTCCATCTTCATTGTGAATATGTTTACACATCACTCAGATGTTCTGGCAATACCACAAGGATAATGCGTAGGACTCAAGATACAATCTCTCTTTCCGCATTGTGTGAAACAGAGAGTCTTCATTGAAAGTGTCCTAATGAGATTTATTGATGATCTCGTGGCACTAGACTCAATTTTGTGCATATTTGGATCCTGTGCCGGAGACTAGGGAGAGGGTCTCCTTTTTTTTCAATATCAACAATCTCTAAGAGAAAGTCGATAGATTATGTAGGTTCCCCGTGAGAATGAAACAAGCCCTTTTAAGAGGAACTTGAGTGGTTTGGAAAGTTGAAGTGCAGTGCGTCACTGGGTCCATGACGTCTTGTCTTCAATACCGATGTTACCATCAGTAGCATATGAATTGAACCCGGTTTCTGCCCTAAGGTTGAATAAATGGAGGGCTATTTGTTTTCACCCTTTTCTCATTCAATTCTTTTTAATTCTTCAACCCCTTCAGTGCTTACCGAGACTTCATAGCTAGAACCTTGTTGGGTTTATTTCAGTACTAGCTCAGTCTCAGTCCGCACTCTTCCCATATCTCATTTTTCTCCTTTTATCATCATACCTAAGAACTCTACACTAACTAGTGGATAGTCCCTGGGTAGATCCCTCCGGTTCTGGCGGATCATGGGAACACATACCTAACCTTATCATCCTTATATCACCGTACATAAAGTAAAGTTGGTCGGTCTATTTGGTATTGTTCATCTGCCATTGGAACCAATTGAAAACCATTTGAAAATCAATCCAGATACTTGTGATATATTATCAAAACATTTTGTACCTGAGTTGTTTTTGATATTTTTAGAATAAGTGCTCCTCCTCAACATGTGCATGAAATATTTGAAATCGTTTTGCACATGGAGGCAAGAGGAAGAATTAACTTCTTTGAATACCATTTTCTAAAAGATATCAACATCACTTCCCAATTCGAATCAAGTAGATAGAGCATTTTGGGGAAGGATGAGATTTTCATGATTTTGCTCCCCCTCAATATGTGCTTCTAAGTTTGAAAGAGGGTTTTGCACATACTGGAGGGAACCCTTTAAGAAGTGCAGACATGATCACCAAAAGATTAGAAGCCATACAATCAAGGTACCTTAGAAAAATTGAAAGTTGTGTACCCTGATGTCTTGAATTTGAAAAGAAAATTCTCCCCCTTAATATATGCTTCGAGATTCGAAAATTGTTTAGCACATATTAGAGAGAAGTATGCACAAAAAATTGGTCATCTTATCTTTTAACATCTTTCATATTTATATCACATTTTCTCCCCCGATCAAAAATCTTAAATCCTTTGAGATTTTGGATCTCAAGTGATTTAAATATGCATGAGATAAAATATTTGTTGGAGAAAAATGTGTCCGGTTTTATATGATCAGAAGTGGACAACACAGATGTTTCCCTTTTTACAAGGGGAAACCACAGTACATATCCTAGCACTATTACATGCATTACAGTTGTTCACAGTTAGTACACCACATATTACACATATTTAAAACACAACATAAGCTGCTTCCCAAAGTTGTCTTCATTCAGTTCTCTGAAGAAGTTTGTAGTGACCACCCCGAAGCCTACCACCAACAAAACTTTCAAGACTGCGGAAGATCCTTCGAGTCTTGAGTCTTCGCCTGATTGCAGCAATGAAATCTTCACATCGCTTTTTATCATCATCAGTCCAAAAGGTAGTATTTTCCCAAGACTTCATGTCAATTTTGATTTCTTTCACTCTGGTGTCAAGTTCTTCTTCAACCAATTTGAGAGTACCATCACTAAACTTGTAGAGCTCACATAGTCGCATAAGCATACGAGACCCATATCTGTCGGTGAAGATGACGGCTCTAGGGGTGTCAAGAACTTTGTATTCGCGATGAAATTCAAGCCCAGTTGCATTCCATTGTGGACTTGTAAGGTTGATCCTGGTTTGGTAGCTTTCTATGCCAAGCTGAAAGTCCTCAACTCGTTTTCGAATGACTAAGCTCCTGATCCAAAGAGTGACAGCTGCAGAGAGGGCCTTTTTCTCACGGACAGGTAAATGCTCAAGGTGTCCTTGAAGATTCAAGAGATAGAGATCTTCGAAATCATTTGGCAGAAGATGTTTGAAGTCGTTTTCCTCAATAGTATACTCTTTGAGGTCTGCTCTTTTAAGGACTATCTTCTTCAAATACTCATATCCATAGATAGGGAAGATCTCTACCCGAACAACACTTAAGATTTGCAGCTTTGATCGAACATCATTGCGTCTTTTATCAGCACCATGTCTTTCGATGTAGAACTTCTTCTTTTTGAACCACTAGTGAGAAATACCATATGAAGCGGCAATATCATACTTTCGTTCTTCATCAGCCCAGAATTGATCAGGAACCATCTGTTCAAGCCCCTGATCAGAGTAGGTTGCAGCTTTCATCTTTGATATTGATAGAGCTGGTCTTCTTTCAGCAGAACGAGCACACAGATAGTCCAAGTCATGATTGAAGAAGAATTCAGCCTGAATGGTCATCTGACCAGGTTCACCACCAAGAGGGAGAGATTTGTTGACATTGAAGCGACTGATTTGCTTACTGACTTGGTCATTCAGCATCTTATGGCATTCTTCCATCTGATATTGAAGATGATTTGCATCTGAGTGGAAGACTTTGACAATTTCATAAGCTTGTCCTTCAAGATCTCTAGGAGTTATGGATGAGATACTCTTCCGTTCACAAAACCATCTAATAAAACTTCCCATATCACCAGTGTAGTGCAGAAGAGAGTCTTCAGCTGGAACTTCATAATTATTGGTGATAATTGATGCCCAATTGTTGTCAGGAATCATAGAGTCAGACTCTGGGATGGTCCATGTGGGTTCTGGAGAAGGAGGTCTATCTTCAACAATGTAGCTTTGAATTGTGTCTCTTGAAAGTGCTACTCTGGATGTGCTAGTGCGATTCCCAGCCATGTAAGTATCAAACCAATCTTCTGATGGCTTAGGAATATGCTTTGTTGATGCATCATCTTCATCTGGTTCTGAATCAGCCATGACATGCGACTCTTCGTGAACCATTTGATCATCAGGAATAGAGGTGGATGTGGATGTGAACCTTGAATCAACCGTTGTCCAAGCAGCAGATTTCTTCTTAGTACTCTGTTCTTTTGTAGGACATGATTGATTGGAAGGTTTTGGCGGTGATGATGGTGGTTGTGGTGGAGGTGTGTTGGTTGTCATAGAAGGTTCACCAGCTCCAGAAGTTCCAGAGCCCCCCGTTGGTGGTGGAGGTGGAGGAGGATGTTTACGGTCTTTCCTCAATGTTTCCAACACAATAGCTCTCCTTTTCTTTTTAGCTTCCTTTTCCCTGATGTCAATCATATACTGCTCATAATTGTCGAACTTAATGGATTCTTCAAGTGCCTCATAGAGTTTCTTGTGAACCTCATGCTTGTCCTCTTCAGCTTCATTCATCTTTTCAAACAGAGCTGCTCTCATATCGGTGATAGGTAGGTCCTTGAATCGTCTGAGAAGTGGAGCCTCCATTTCCCATTCCACAGCATCCTTGACTTCCCCTTCAATGTCGGCAGCAACCCCTTCATTAAAGTTGAGGTGCTCCAATCTATAGACACGATCCACAAGGGAATCAACAGATTTAGGAAGTTGCCTTTCAAGGGCTTCTATCCTTTTTACAGCTTTGTCCAGTAGTTGATCTGAGGTAAGGATCTGAGGTGGTGAAGCTGGTGGAGCATCCACATCAGCAACTGTAATGACAGGTTCAGGGGTTGGTGATGATGTAGGTGGTGTTCGTACAGTTGATTGAGTAGGTATGGGAGGTGGAAGTGCAGTTGATAGTGAAGATGCTGACATCAGAGGAATAGTAGATGTGTCTTGCTGAATGCTGACAGTAAACATGGATTGTGCAGTATCTAAGGGTTTGTCATTTAAGTATTGATCTCCAAAAGTGAAATCTGTATCGAGATCCTTAAGTGAGGAGAGAGAATTAGTAGACAGATTTGGTTCATCCATCTGCAGGGTCTCATCAGATCTTGTCTCAAGATTCTCCTGCAAGCCTTTTGGCAACAGAGCGTCAACATTCTGGTCAGATTGAGTCTCACTAAGTGTAAGAGTTTCTTTAAACGTTTCAGGCACTTTGTCCACTCCAGATTGTTCTTTAGCAGGAGATGATTCCGTTCTTCTCTTCAGCTCATATTGATTGGTGGTGCTTGAAGGAGATGATGAGATTGTTAGAAGCATGTGAGCTGCTTGTTCTGTTTCAACACTAGCAATCCCTTTTCCTTTGTCTTTTATGGTTGAGGTGGATTGTCGAGGCACTTGATCAGGTTCTCTTAACACGATTCCTCCAACTGGGGCTTTTAAATTCTGACTCTCTAGGCTTTGCTGGATCCCCATTTGCAGAGCAGCATCATCTTCATCAACTACCTTGGAGCTATCCCTTGCTCCCTCAGCATTGTCACCAATTTCTTTTTCCACCTTCTTCTTCTTTTCTTTATGCTTTTTGGATGAGGAGTCTGACTGTTGAGATCTTTCGCGTCTCTTTTTTGGAAGAGAGGCATAAGATGCTTTAGAGCCAGAGATGATCTTGGGAGCATTAGGTTGTGAGGGAGTGGGTGTGACATTAACAGATGATCTTGCAGCAATTTTCATGAACTGTTTGAAGTAGTCCTTTTTCTTGATATCATCCGTGAGTAGAATATCAGGAATTGGCAGTCCAAATATTTCTTTATCCATACCTCTAGGAACATATTTCAGGTTTCCTAAAACAAATTCATCTTCTGCTTTGTGTATAGTTGATTCAGTCCTAGGATTGAAGTTGTGATTATGTTGCAAGAACTGGATAACAAGCTTTGAAAATCGGATGCTGGGAATCACAAGCTTGTTCTGTTTCTTTCGGCCTTGAGCTTTGTTCTGGAAATTTGTTCTATCAGATATGAATGTGTGCATTGATAAAGAAAATTCTTCCCAAATACGATCTGAGACATTCACATCAACCCTATTGACAATTACCCATAGGATTTGCAAGATGGGAATTCTCACTTTATCAAACCCTGATGTTTTGCCAGATAAGCACAAGTTGAGAATAGTTGTAATAGCTCTCCAGGGTTGATACATGTGTCCAGTGATGATGTCGGAAGCCCTTAAGATGCTGTTCTGATAACCCAAACCAATTAGAAAGACAATTAGATCGTCAGCACCAGGTGGAGATTCGGAACGAAGGTTGGGGTTACATGAGGTGATTCCAAGAGCCTTGCTAAGAATGGCTGAATCAATCGTGAACTCCCTATCATCCAGTTTGCAAGTGTATTGAGCTGTGATTTTGTCCCATTGAATGGTGTTCCAGAATTGTTGAATGTAAATGGTGGGAATTGAGCATTGCTTGGTAATGGCACCGAAGAAGTTTGTGTTCTTGAGGATGTCAATAGACACTTTGAGTATCGGATTTTGTTGTAGCTTTTGTAGGTCCATATAACAGTTACTTTTTCCAATATCAGCCCATTGACGCCTGGGAAGGATTTCTTCGTCTGAGAGAACTTTGGATGATGCCGAAGGGGTAACGCTCTTTTCAGGGTTTGAACTTGCCATTGATGATCTGAGTATACATACAATCAACAGTAATGATTGGGAACGAGTTAGATAATAAATGATAAGTGAGACAACATTGAGAGCACCCTTATGACATAGACACATAGAAATAGTAACTCAGAAGGAGTCCCCAAAACACATATAGAGAAAGATTGAGTGGCATAAGTGAGATATTTCAATGAAGTAGAATCCTATAGATAAATTTTCACACGATGAGCTGATAAGGGATTAAAAGGTTAAAGAGTGCATTGCAAAGGGATCATGTCATGAGCCAAGATACAAATGTAGAAGTGATATAACAAATATGCATGAGGCAAAAAGTAACATTTGGTTGTCGTGAGAGAAACCAAGTACCGTTTGCCTAAACAGAAATGTCATAGCAGATTACATAGAGTATGTTGACTCAACAAGTTGAATCAGGAGATCCTAAGTATCGTGAGAATGAGATCAACTTTAGCAATTAACCTTTGAACATTTTAATAACCCTAGACCCTAAGCAATCCACCAAACATGTCTAAAGTAATAGATAGACAAGCTGTTAAGCAGGACTAATTCGCAACATGAAAGTGAACAATGTCGCTAACTTGTAAAGACAAGTCGCCATCACTAGTACCACAGACAAGTCGCTAATAGTTTAGCTCTTTAAGTCGCTATATATGCTAATTCGCTAACTTGTAAAGACAAGTCGCCATGAACAGTAACAAAACCAAGTCGCTACGAATCTGTTAACTAAGTCGCTAATGTTACTAATTCGCTAACTTGTAAAGACAAGTCGCCATGAACAGTAACAAAACCAAGTCGCTACAAATTTGTTAACTAAGTCGCTAATGTTACTAATTCGCTAACTTGTAAAGACAAGTCGCTGACAACTAAGTCGCTACCCAAGTCGCCAGAATATAATAGACTAATTCGCCACCGCAACGTAGTCGCTAAGTTGAGTGCTAACTCGCCACGATGAACATTCAAGCTAAGTCGCTACCAAGAACAACGTCAAGTCGCCATCAAGAACACTCATAATAAAAAAAGCAGACGACACAAACCACTAATCATTCACCACCAGTTCATGAAAACAAATTAACGAGCAATCAAGATAAGATATACCAAACAATTTGTACACTTTCAACATCATACTAACAACAAAACACGATTTCATGATGAATCGAACCTAGGTGGGAATCAAACAGTTACAATTCACGAGCTCGAAGGGATCTGGTTAAAAGGACAAGTTAGAAACTAGACACAAACACGTAAGATAGAACAAATAAGGTGAGATTCGAGACGTACCACTGTTAAGTCGCTAGAAAGAACTAATTACTTTGACGAGAAGAAGAAGAAAAAAAACGAGAGAAAAGAAAAAAGAAAAAAACTTATTTAAGAAAATATGGTAAGTCGCTAGGGGTATAGGAAGGATCTTTGGCAATTTGACACATTCGGTCCCTGTGGTTTTAAAATGAAGTGTGGTAAGTCGCTAGTGTAAAACTATTTTGGTTATTTGACACATTCGGTCCCTGTGGTTTATGTGCAAAAGTGTTAAGTCGCTAACCTAGATTTTAGACTAAGTCTCTAGCATAGATAACCACAATGAAAAACATGAATCAAATAAACATTTAATCAAATAAGCATTTAATGCAAGGCACTCAATACATGGGTACACAAGGATAATCACATGAGCAAGATACGACCACAACCTATAACTGAGAGAAACACCATAACCAGATAGTTACAAAAGCATAGCCAGTTAGTCACAAAAGCAAGACACAACCACAACTTACAAATGAGCAAACATCATAACCAGCACAGAAGCCAATGGCATAGATAATCAAGAAAAAAAACTAATACAAAATCTCCCCCTCAATCAATGTCATCAAAGACCATTGATTGACATTAACCAACCCCGTTATAAAACAAGAATATATCATTTGTTCGAACTTCATCTATGATCCCGTGCCATTATTGAATGACATTTCTAGGACCCTAGATGTTATCGATAACGAGGAATGTATTCTTTATTAGATTGAGGAAAATGATAAAATTGTGAATTTAAAAGAATGACATATATAAAAGGTATATAAGACTGATTTTTTTTTTTTTTTTTTTTTTTTTTTTTTTTTTTTTTTAAACTTGATTTATACACAGATATAAAAGAGCGAGTCCTGATTCAAGATGAATAGGAGTCAAAGTAAGAAGTACATCAACTCTGGCAAGCTATAGCTCCTGAATGAGCTATGTTCATTTCTGATGGGAACCAAGTCATGAAGTTCCTGATTGAGTTGAGCATTGTACCTGAAAAAGACTGAGAGCACATTGTACTGGAAGCACATGTAGAATTGCACATAGAAGGGTTAGTGACATGTTTAATCTCACATTTGGATGCATCACAGTATAACACATATGTATCATTAATGGGGATCCTATTAGGTTCTACATTCTTGAAGAGTTTTCATGTGGGAATCCACTTGAGGCATGATCTAGGAATGTAAGTTCGTTTAAGTCTTGTAAACTTAAAAAATCTGCCAGTGGGAATCCATTTGAAACCACTGTTAGTTGAACTAAATGAGTGCACAGCCTTGTTTTGACTATTTGTCCTTTTGTGATTAGAGTATTTCTTAGGGGATTGATCAGTCAAATGATGTTTTGCATGAGAGCTAGTTATACTTATTGCATTTCTGATCTGTGAGTATTGAACATAAGTCCGAGGTTTGAGATTCATCATATCTGAACTAGGCAATGAAGTGACTGGTTTTGACAAAACAGACATATTATCAACTTGGGATGTAAGCTTAGATTTCAATGGTTTAACTCTTTCAGACCTAAAGGCATTAGGTTGTTTAATAACTGTTCGTTTCGAGTGGTTCTGAACATTTGACTTTCCCAAAGTTGAAGGTTTTGCAAACTTAGTGTTCATCCTATTTCCAACAGACTTCCTAAGCTCATTTTTTAGGGCAACAATATTGAAGCTCTTATCCTGAATTTGGGCTTTGAGGTCATCAATGTCTTTCATTAAGAGGTTAGATTGATTGACTAACTTAGAGTTTGTTTCCTCAAGGTTCTTTCTTAAATGCTCATTTTCTCTTAGTAGGTTGGACACACATAGAGCTAGTTCAGAATTTCTAGATTCTATTGTATCACACATCTCATGACAGTCATATTTCCAAACTTCTGAAAGAAGCACTTTCAGATTGCTAATGGTCGAATCTTTGTCCTGAATCTGGGATTTTAACTGATTAATTTCAAAAAAATCTCGAAATTCTGGAAGTTCCTGATTAGTACAAGGTTTTTTTGCATAAAACATTTCATCCTTTTGTTGTATTTCAATTTGCAGTGAGATACAATGCTTTTCAAGAATTGAAAACTTGTTTGAAAGCTCATCATATACCCTTTTTTCAATCATGTTATTTGCATTAGATTCAGGCACAACCAAGATCGATTTTACGATGTTATGTAGTCAATTTTAGGGTCTAAGTCCTGTTTCTAAGCTGGTAATCGTTAGACTTTCACGAAGAAAGTCTTCAAACCTTTATACTGACAGTACTCTACACACTATGTTATCTTAGATCTTTAAGACTTGATCGAGATACACACAGGTTGGATGATTCTCTTTTACTCGTAAATTCTTTCTTGGAACTCCTTTGTTTGAGATTCAATCAGTTAGTTAGATTGGAGAATTACTTTCTGTAACTACTGGAGTTTCGGGTTTAAGTCCTATTCTCGAAGTTATAACAACGGGATTTTTTACTC